>CAMZMU010000037.1:37006194-37240388 GCA_947311845.1 Poa pratensis | reverse complement strand
CCGGCCTCATCTTCTATCTTATGTCCAATCTTTCTCTCTCCCCACTGAATTGCGCGCCACTGACACCCATTTTTGTCGCTGGCTGTCCGCCTGGAGCTCCCGAGCGACCACACAAGCCTACCAGCGGCCAATCCCACCGTCGTATGCACCTCCGATTGCAACTGCATAGTATACCACTACCTTCGTACGACTAAAAGTAGTTACATTGAAGCCACTTGCAAGTTTTGTGTGGATTTGGTGAATGTGTTTGGACCGACCTATTTGAGATCACCAAATGCAACAGACACAACTCGGCTCATGGCACAAGATGGAGTGAGAGGATTTCCTCACATGATTAGAAGTATCGATTGCATGCAGTGGGAATGAAAGAATTATCCATTCGCTTGGCGAGAGTTGTATAAAGGTCTTGTTAGAGCGTGCGATGCCATACTTGAAGTTGTGGCAGATTATGAGACACTCTTTCTTCGGCATGAGATGATCTAACAATGAGATCAACATAATACACACTCTTCGTTGTTTGCGAGACTTGCTGAAGGACAAGCTCCAGAATGCAACTATGACATCAGTAGCCACCAATATGCCAAGGGGTACTACTTAATCGATGGCATCTATCCTCGTTGGTCGACATTTGTGAACACAATCCACAACCCTAAAGGTAACAAAAAACTCACTTTGCTGGGCAGCAAGAAGTTGTTGGAAGGATATTGAGCGAACATTTGCTGTGCTTCAAACTCGTTTTGCTATGCACGATACCCTAAATATTTATACCAAAACATCATCAAAAAGATAATTTTTTATTTAGAAATCATTCAGAAGAGGTAAATATTCTTATTAAAATATTCAAATAAGATAAATATTCTTATAAAAAATCCGTTCAAATGAGATAAATAATCTTATTGAAAAAATGTTCAAATGAGGTCAATGTACTTATTGAAAATTGTTCAAATATATAATGTTCTTAATTTTTGAAAATCCGTTCAAACGAGGTAAATGCACTCATTCCAGGTTAAAATTTCATGTGAAAAGCAGTTTTTACTATTAAATAAAAAGGAAAAAAAGATAGCGCCATGGAAAATGCATGCAATCAAATAACAATAACTAGAGGTTATGGAGAATGCATTACCTGAAATTGCAAAAAAAAAATGCGGCAGGTGCCTGACCACCTGTCGTCTTCTTCCTCACCCTGACCCTGGTCTCCAGTTTATCCTCGCCCCTCCGCCTCCAATGCCGACCGGACAACCTGCTTCCGCCACCCGCGGCCGACCCTGCCTTGCCGCCCTGCCTTTCTTGATCAATAGCCCAACACCGTTCTACCGCCGCCCCAGCCTCCCTCTAAATCCCCCTACGACAAACCCCTACCGCACCCCACCTGCACCGTACCCGACCTCCCAAGATAAGTTTCTTCCTCACCTACACCGCCACGCCGTGGCCAGCCGTGTCGTCCCCGTCTCCGGTGAGGTCTAGGCCTCGTCTCGCCGGCGACGCCGCGGCCAGCCGCATCGTCTCCGTCTCCAACATGGTTGGCGCGTGGTCTTCTTCTTCCTCCCCGGTCAGCTTCTTCCTCCCCGACCACCGCCTAACAAGCCCAGCCCAACTTCGCTCGCTGTAAATGGGAGGTACGCGTTGCGCCCCTAACACGCGCGCAACCGAGCGTCAGATAGAATTGCCGGAGCATCCTAAAAATATTTTTCATTGAGGAAATGTGACAACTAACTGGACACCGACATCGCTGCCACCAGGCCCAGGCTTAGCCAGGCCTAAACAGAAAATAAAGCCTAATCTCTAGCCCATAGGGTGCAGAGCCCGTGAGAAATCAAACCGCAAAGCACACCCAGATCTCGTGCCGGGAGCTCCTACAACGCTCCGCATACCCTCCTGAGGCTAATGGGCTCGGCCCACTTTTTCTGGTTTGACTGTTTCGATTAGTCGTGCAGATTTTCCTGTTTCGCTGCTTCATGCTCACTGCTCAGTGCTCAACAAAGAAGTTTATCGATGTTCAACTTTTTCCTGATTCAGTTCGACGGCAACTCAAGTGCACCCAGGTGCCTTGTACGTGCATGTTCGAATTATGGAGTACTTAATAATATATTGAGTGATTTTTCGTGCACCTTTGCTCAAAAGCAGTACATGTGTACACGAAAATTATGCCTGTACACGAGTAGATTCCATCCTATACTCAGTTTCGAGTTTCGTCGATTGAAACTTCTCAGTTTTGAATCGATGTTCGAAATATTTTTAGCTGAATTTTATCAAATTAGTCGCACTCGGTTGACCGTTTGAAATATGTTTTGACGAGTAGGTTAATGCCAACGTTTCGCACAACTTTCATGTTGTAAATTTTTCGTTTCATCGACCGGTGAACGAAAACTATTTTTAAACGATTTTCAAAACTGAACAGAAAAGACCAGTGAACGGAAACTATTTTTGAACAATTTTAAAAATGAACAGAAAATGACGGTGAACAAAAATTATTTTTGAACGATTTTAAAAGTGAACAGAAAAGGCCGATGAACGAAATCGATTTTTGAACGATTTTAAACAAGTGAACACAAAAGTCTACGAACGTAAATTATTTTTGAACGATTTTTAAAAAGTGAACAGAGAAAACTCTGTGAACAGTTTAAAAAATGAACAGAAAATGACGGTGAACGAAAACTATTTTTGAACGATTTTAAAAGTGAACAGAAAAGAGCGATGAACAAAATCGATTTTTGAACAATTTTTAAAAAGTGAACAAAAAAGTCCATGAACGGAAATTATTTTTGAACGATTTTTGAAAAAGTGAACAGAAAAAACTCTCTGAACGAAAATTATCTTTGAATGATTTAAAAATGAACGGAAAATGGCGGTGAACGAAAACTATTGTGAACGGTTTTAAAGCTGAACAGAAAAGGCCGATGAACGAAATCTATTTTGAACGATTTTTAAAAAGTGAACAAAAAAGTCTATGAATAAAAATTATTTTTGAACATTTTTTAAAAAGTGAACAGAAAAAACTCTCTGAACGAAAATTATCTTTGAATGATTTAAAAAATGAACAGAAAATGACGGTGAACGAAAACTATTGTGAACGATTTTAAAGGTGAACAGAAAAGGCCGATGAACGAAATCGATTTTTGAATGATTTTTAAAAAGTGAACAAAAAAAGGGCTTGTGAACGGAAACTATTTTTGAACAATTTTAAAAAGTGAAAAAAGGCTTGTGAACAAAGACTAATTTTGAACGATTTTGAAAAGTGAACATAATAGGTTAATGAACATGAATTATTTTTGAACAATTAAAAAAAAAGACCAGTGAACGAAATCTATTTTTGAACGATTTTGAAAAGCCCGGTGAACAAAATTTAGGTTAGAATGCATTTGGAAGAACATAATATATGTTTGAACAGTTTTGGAAAATCTGGTGAACAAAATTTAGGTTTGAACAAATTTGAAACCCGGTGAACGGAATCTAGGTTTGAACAACTTTGATAAATCTTGATGAACAGAATGTGGGTTTGAACGAATTTGAAACACCGAGTGAACGGAATCTAGTTTGGAACAATTTTGAAAAATGATCAGAAAAAGCTTTTGTAAACAGAAACTAAGTGAAAGAAAAGGGTAGGTGAACATAAACTATTTTTGAGTGCTTTTGTAATGTGAAAACAAAAAAAATCGTTGAACAAAAACTATTTATGAAAGATTTTAAAAAGTTAACAAAAAAGCCTTGTGAACGGAATATATTGTTGAACGATTTTAAAAAGTGAACAAAAAAGGTTGATGAGCAAAAATATTTTTGAACGATTTTAAAAATAAAACAAAAAAGCACGGTGAACAGGACCTATTTTTGAACGATTGTGAAAATCCCGGTGAACAAAATTTAGGTTAGAACGCATTTGGAAGAACATAATCTATGTTTGAACAGGTTTGGAAAATGTGGTGAACAGAATTTAGGTTTGAATGAATTTGAAACCCGGTAAACATAATATAGGTTTGAACAACTTTGATAAATCCGATGAACAGAATGTGGGTTTGAACGAATTTGAAACACCCAGTGAACGGAATGTAGATTTGAACGATTTTGAAAAATGAACATAAAAAGACTTGTGAACGGAAACTAAGTTAACAGAAAGGGGTAGGTGAACATAAACTATTTTTGAATGCTTTTATCACGTGAAAACAAAAAAATGTGTTGAACGAAAACTATTTGTGAAAGATTTTAAAAGTTAACATAAAAGCCTTGTGAACAGAATCTATTTTTGAACGATTTAAAAAAGTGATCAGAAAAAGTCTCGTGAACGAAAACTATTTTTGAACGATTTTGAAAAGTGAACATAGGTAAACAAAAATTACTTTTTAACGATTTAAAAATGAAACAAAAAAGGGCGGTGAAAACTATTTTTGAACGATTTAATATGAAAAGAACTACTTAGAAAAAACATTAATCACATTTAAAAGGAAAAAACACTACTAACATTTTTCTACGACTTACAATTTTTTAGTAAGGAAACAGAAAAATAAAAAGAGGAAAAGCAAGAAAAAGAATAATAAATAAGGTAGAAATAAATAATAAATGAAAAGACAAATAGAAATTATAACAAAAAAGTTGAAAAAATAAAGCAAGAAAAATAGGAATAAAACAAACGAGAAAATTTAAATAGAAACGAGAAGTAACAGAAAACTTGAGATTTCTAGTAAGGAGTATCTCCTTCGATGCATGTACAGGGCGAACCATGTCAAAAAAGAAAAAAAACTCACACAGCGAACCAGCGCATGGCATTGATACGTTAGAAAAAAGAAGAGACATAGCAGTCGGAGCTAATTGGGCTGGGCCCAGAAACGCGATCGGGTACGCGGAGCTTATACCGCTCCGCGGTACGCGATAAATAGGATTCGCCTCTCGTGCCTCGTCCTCCCACTTGACAGGTCTCCACGCCCGCCGCTGCAGTCCACGCCCAAACCCTAGCCGTCGCGTCGGCAGCTGCCACCGCCATGGCCGACCTCGCCGCCGCCGCCGCCACAGCCGCTCCCACGGAGGTCGGGGCGCCCGCGTCGCCGCCCCCGCCGGCCGCCGAGGAGGCCGACGCCTCGGCGGAGGGGAGGCCGTCCCGGAGGCGAAGAGGTGGCCCGGGTGGCCGGGGGACAACGTGTTCCGGATGGTGGTGCCCGTGCTCAAGGTCGGGAGCATCATTGGGCGGAAGGGCGAGCTAATCAAGCGTCTCGTCGAGGAGACCAAGGCCAGGATCCGCGTCCTCGAGGGCCCCGTCGGCGCCACGGAGCGCATTGTGAGTACCCACAATCTTAATGTAGCAACGCGTCTGAACAGCCTAGGAAATTTTTGCCTGTCAGGAGTCCTATGTTGACTTGCTGGGGACTGAATTAGCCGATTGTTTAGTACCATGGAATTCTCTGTTCTACTTGTCCAATTGGCGCTGCATCTGCATACTAGTCTGGTCTTGGGTGCTTCTTGTTCTTTGACATAAGTACACTTTCAGATGATTTACCTTAGCAGTGGTGGGAGTGGGAGTGTCTGAACCTGCAGTGCTTCAAGTGCTATTTTGGCTGTCTGTTACACGAAATAGACATAGCGGGGATATGGAAGTCTGGAGACATTCTTAGGATGATTGGATGCTTGGGTGATTGCATGTCATTTTCGTGTAATATGATGTGTCAGATTTCTAGTGGTGTATTGTGCATGCTAGGGAGGCGTGTTCTCTCTTATGGAAGGGAAGATGTGAAAAGTGTGGGCATGGGCATTATTATAGGTGGCCTTCAGATGTTTGCCTGAAAAGTTTAGGGAGGCGTGTTCTATATTAGGGAAGGGTAGATGTGAAAAGGGAAGGCATGTACATAGTTATAGGTAGCCTTCACAATGTTTTTCTGAAATGTCAGTTTGATTTGTTTAGTTTGGTGCACATGGATTTGACTCATATGCTTATTTTATTCACTACGGTGTTTCTTTTGGTAGGATATAGGTGAATAGAACTCTTTATGTTATTGGGTAAATCATTTTAGTATATTCTTCTGTTTGTAGGTAGGTTTGTTTGTTATTCTTATCTAGGCACTGTGTTAATAAAGCTACAATCTGGATGCCTCCTTTGGAATCACGGACTAAACCATGGCTATGGGATATTTCAGGTTTTGGTGTCTGGAAAAGAAGATCCAGGCTTGGAGCTGCCTCCAGCTATGGACGCGCTTATTAGAGTTTTTAAACGTGTCAATGGAATAACAGATGGAGCTGCTGAAGGTACAACCCAGGCAGCTGCTGCACCTGGTGTATGTGCTGCCCGGTTGTTGGTTCCTGGAGCTCAAGCAATAAACCTCATTGGGAAGCAAGGGGCTTCAATTAAGGCAATCCAGGAGGGCACCGGTGCTACAATAAGGGTTATATCAGTCGGTAATATATCCTTGGCCGATGTATTTAATACTAATATACAATTGCTTTCGTACATCAGTGATCGTCTTGCCGTTGGATTTGAGATCTTTATATTTATCTTTTTTCTTCCTATTTAATTTCATGAATCGAAGCAAGATTTAGCATTTCTATTAGTTCCATGTTCCAGCACAAAAATGTTTCACCATATCGTTAGTATTTGACTGGGCTTATGAGAGATAGTTTTTTGAATTTTTCTTCCACAGTCGACACATACTTTGGTATGCGGCTCATTCACAGCGTTATCTGAAAAGGTGCTAAGAGCTATACTCTGATGTCTCTATGGAGTACAACTTAAGAATGAACTGTATTCTATTTTTGGTCACAAAAGAAAAGAGAATTGAACAAAATTTGAACCAGGAAAGAACAACATATAATAAAATGTTAAAGGTTCATAATTCTAGAACTAAGGAAAAAAATAGCGCCGGCCTTAAAATGTGCTATTGGCGTGCTATATCGCGCTATAGCGTGCTATTAGCGAGACATTGTACATCAATTTATTTAGCGAGGCAGTTCCCAGCATGCTATAGCGCGCTATTTTTTCCAGTGGAGCTACCTATAAGGACAAACAATGATATGGTTATTCGTTGTATTATTAAATATCTCAATACCCATTAAATTCTTGATTGCGTTGAGAATGTGCGAAGTCATGTATAATTTATATTATATAACTCACAGTGGGAATAAATTTGTGTAGATGAGCGAGATCGGCCTTTCTATGTAACGGACGATGAAAGGATAGTTGAGATACAGGGTGAAACAGAGAAAGTTCAAAAAGCACTGCAAGCAGTCTCTAATCACCTCCGGAAGTTTTTGGTTGACCATAGTGTACTTCCATTGTTTGAAAAGACTGTAAGCACATATATTTTTCTCATTGCTATGCGTACCCATATTGTTTCTAATACATCTTTTTTCCTTCACTTTTATCAGAATGCCCCAGTAAGTCAAGATCGCAGTGCTGATACTTGGAGTGATATGCCACATCATTCGATTGTTTCTACGCAAGTAAATCACCAACCTGAAGTGCGTGATGAATATGTTCTTCCAATGAAAAGGGAACATTTGTATCTTGAACGAGAACCGCTGGTAGAACATAACATTCATCGCTCAGGTGTGTCACTATATGGGCGAGATCCTGCCTTGTCAGCATTACGACCCTCTGGAATGCATGGTGCTGGCCCTCTACTTACACAGGTATGTCTTGCCTATATGGTTTTTCATGTATCCTCTTTTCTTTCCAGAAGATGTCTGCTCTAGTAACAATCTTGCTTTTCCCAAGTCGTGATGTGGAATATGCATCCCATCAACATATTTTTTTACTGATAACATAATAGTTGTTTCCAAGCAGACCCTAATATTTGTTTACATTGAACTGTTGCTGATAAGAACAAATGCCATGCAGATAACCCAAACCATGCAAATCCCACTTACCTATGCAGAAGACATCATAGGAGTCAAAGGAGCAAACATTGCATACATACGGGCTAACAGTGGTGCTGTAGTCACAATTCAAGAGAGTTTGGGAAGCCCTGATGATATAAATGTTGAAATAAAGGGGACATCGTCCCAAGTGCAAGCTGCCCAACAGCTTATCCAGGTAATAGCACATCATTCATTTTTTTCATAATGCAATCCTTTATATCTACTTGGTTTTCTGAGGTTCTTATTTGGAGCATGAAATCTTATCCTCTTCATCCAGGACTCCTTGGCTGCGCACAGAGAACCTGCGAGGAGCAGCTATGCTGGATTAGATCCATTATATAGGTCGAGCTACACACAGTATGGCAGTTCGACCTATCCATCATCGTCACTGCCATCTTATTCTAGCATGGATGGTAGTGGATATTCTTCATCAGGCCTTGGCGGGTATGGTTCGACTTACCGGTACTAGCTGGTAGCTGTTTGTCATCAAGCTTGCAGCCACCCTGTATCTTCCCCTGGGTGATCATTTGTATATGTCGGCAACAGTTGCTCTGCTGACTTTGTGTTCCTCTGGGTGGGACTGGTAGGGTAGTATCGTATCCCAGTTGTGCGTTTTGGTATCTACTTGGTCCGTAGATGTTCTTATTTCGAGGAGGTCTTATGTTCCTAGTCTTTTGCGTGTGGTGACTGATTTGATAACAATCGCCTATGCTGAAAGAAATGTAATTCATCTGTTGGTGCAATATTTTTATGGCGCCAGTTACTGAAAAAAGACATGACGTGTAGTTGATGCAACAATAATCAGCTTTTAAAATTCTGAATTACCAGATGATTCAAAATCTTGTCTTTGGTTTTGCTTATACGCTAAATTGCCTGTAGTTTTTGTAAATCTTGTCAAGAAAGATGTATGGTGGTTTGTAGAATACGTTTTCTTTTAACAAAAGTCTATTTTATATCATATTTTAGGTTGGTTCTCGAGATATACAAAAGAGCCTGTATGTGCAACTTTACACATATTCAACATAATTCCACATGGATCTTTCAGATCCAGATTAAGCAATATGAACTTCTATACCTACACCAATCTTAGATCATCTCCACCGACACTTAAAAAGTGTATGGGCTCCAGACGCATGTCTGTTGCTATCGGGACATGCTCTCAGCGGATATGTGAGATTGCATGATCATGTAGAGTGAGCGTGCTGGTCTTGTGTTTGATTAGCAGTTTGAGTACCAAGATCCTCTTGTTGAGCCACATCAGAGTGTCCCGACCGAGTCTGAATTCTCGCCATGCATTCGAAAATTCGTAATGAAGGAACTCACCACCGATTCAAAATGATCTAGTCGAACAACTTGTGTTCGCTCAGACGAAATGAGTAGTTCAAGCGTCATGTTGTTTAGTACAACTTGCACGAATTGTAATTTTAAATTGAATTGTTGTAATAACTATATTTTCCTATGTTTAATTTAATATTGTACTATGTTGTAATTTAAACATGAATATAAACATATTGATGAAAATAGGACAAAACTTAACTCCCGAACACCATGCAGAATACGCAAGAACACATCCCTCTTTATCCTAAATCGTGGATGAAATAGAATCATACCTTTGCTAGGTTGTAAGAAAAATAGTCATTAAATAGCAGCACATGACCCATTGCCCTTCGACAATTCCTGTTGGCTAGCCGTCCATGCCTGGATCCTCCACGTTTGGGAGTGGTTTCCAGTTTCGCAGATCAAAGAAAAGCGAGGGTCACCTGATTTTCTTCGCCATCGGATGCAAGGTGGCTTCTTCTTCCATAATTTGGTTAACATGATCTTATCGTTGCTATCCATAGCCTATGAATCAACAATTAAGCAATAAAAATAGGCAAAGAATTTCAACCAAATTAAATATTTGGCAAATGACAACACCTTGCGTACAGGGTGGGTCAGTGGGTGTGAGGTAGTCTGGGACACCGGCTGAACGAGACGTGGCAGCGCAAAACATGAAAGGGTAGCGGCGACGAGTTGGTCTGCATGGTCGGTGTGGATTCCCGATAGAGAGTTGGCGGCGAAAAAGGACCGTGGAGAGGCAAGGACAAATGGCTACTAGGCTCTGCCTTCCGTGCCTATGACATGAGTATCCCTCTTATCGGAGGCCGTGCGCAGGCCTTGTTCGGCGCCCCGACCCCCGAGGCAGACCTAAAAGTTGGGGGCGGACACGGGGTGCTACACACATTTCCGTGTGGCCTAGACCGATGGGGGTCCCGCTGGGGCCTTTTTTTTGGGTCCGAACCCCATTGTGCCTATTGGGGCGGTGTGTGTGTGGGGGTGGTTGGTTGTGGTGGGGGGGGGGGGGGGGGGGGGAGGGGTTATGTGGTGCCGGTGGAGATTGGAAATTCAAATTGGCTTCTGAGTGCATTTGCTACTGGTAGAATAAAAAATTAAAAAATAGTAAAATCTTTCAAAAAATCTTTATTTTTTGGTGACAAAGGTATACAAATGTGCTTCGTACCTGCCAAGTTTCATGGTGAAATGATATCTAGGCTGTCCTGTAAGAAAGACAAATCAATGACCAAAATGGGATTTCAAAAATATGTTTTTAGAGCACTGATTTACTTTTATTTTGCACGAAGCACCAAACTTGTCATTTCATCACGAAACTTGGCACGCATTTTTAAAACATGTATATGTTGCACCAAAATTGTCATTTCATCACGAAACTTGGCACGCATTTTTAAAACATGTAATCATTATCAATTTGTTTCATTTTTTTTTTGAAATGTTTTACTATTAGTATAATTTTTTAATCTACCAGGAGCATATGAGCTCGAGAGTCAAAACGTCTTCCTCGGGTGGAGATTCACTTCGTGATACTTCTCTGTTCCAATGCATGTAGCGACCAATAATTTGATCAATAAAACATGTGTCGTTTGTTATATGAAAACATATCATTAAAACTTTGAATTGCCGAAGTACAAGCTGCCGTACGCATAATTTTCCATAGAACTCAACATGATTCCACATGGATCTTTGAGATTCAAATTTTGCAATATATAACTAATTTAGCTTTGATAAAATAAACGACTGTGATTATGAAAATACTGATGTGTTGTGTCTATATCTTTTTTTCGCCGACAAAAGAAAATTGATAGTTGACCTGAATGTGTCGTGTGTGCTGCATTTTGGTGCTTTTAGATAGGTCGGTCCAACACGTTCACTATCGCCGCACAAAACTTGTACATGGATTTCATTGGCTGTGAACTCAGACATACGAAGGTGGTCGTCCTCAAAGTCTTCAGCAGCTCCATACAAAAGACATCGTATAGTAGTAGTGCATTTTTTAACAAATGAGAATCCAAAAAGTGGGGCAATTTTTTCAACTCGAAATAGTCAAAACACCGTGCAGAATGCGCAAAAAGACATCCCTCTTCATCTTAAAGCGTGGGAAACGGAATTTGACCAGAAATTTGCTGGTTTGTCTCGTTTGAAATATATAACTAGTTTAATTTTGGTAAAAATAAACGGCTGTGATAATCAGTTTGTCAGATCGCCGTGAAAATACTTGTGTTGTGTGTAGATCTAAGGCGCCGTCCGAGCTGCCGACAAAAGAAGATTGATAGTTGCCTGAAAAGAGTCAAGTTCTAACTGGGAAAAGCGCAGACTAAGGTGTTGGCGCTGCAATCTTGCAGGGCCTCTTCTTCTTCTACTCTCCACACACTTGTGTCTCACAAGCGCACACACCATGGAAGAAACTCACACGCACACACACTAGCCAAAGAAAAGAACAAAAGCTTCGCTGAGACTCTCTCCTTTGGCAGCCACAAGTGCTACATTTTCTCTCTTCTCATTAATTCAACCAAAAGGGATTGCACTGCTTAAATAGACTCACACACGTACTGCCCAGCAGCCACTCTCGGCACTAACACCACGTACCGACTAACCTCTAACAAACTGACCCACTCACGCCACTTCACATGCACCCATCTAATCTTATCTTGACCACTTCTTCCTCCTAGAATCACTCTAGGCACACGACCCGCACGCAGCTAATAAACTAACCGACTCTCTCAGCTCCAACTCATCCTCTAGCCGGTCCAGCTCCAGCCTCTCACACAACTTGCCGCTTCACGCGACCTTTGCTGCATCGCACAGCACTGCAGCTCCACGGACCACGCTGCCATCAGCATCTCGCCAAGCTCGCCGACTCACACAGCAGCTAGGCATCTCAACGTCGACCCGTTCAGCTGGAACTTCACCGCCTACAAATCCTAGAACCTGAACTATATGCAAACAAACTAAATATGCAGATACATGGATCAAGATTAAACCTAACATAAGGCATGGCCTAGTGGTGGGGAGGGGCTGATGCCTTCCCACCCATCCGAGTTCAAGTCCTATTGCAATTTGATGATGTTGCACCCCTCTTCTATCAAAAAATACCGCGGGGCTCCTCCCCGTAGGAAATCATAACTGGGAAAAGCCAGGTCGGAGGCCACGGACCATTGGTTGCTGTCTCCACTAACGTCTTTAACGGTGGTAAAGGCGACTCTTCTGTCCTGTCTATCATATTGTAGATGCCGGACTCGAGCTCCATATCTACGTAAGAGCCTATGTTAGACTCGCTCATAAAGTAGATGCAGTATTCTCTAGCCCCATCGCGGCCGCCGATAGGGAGCGACTCAGAGCAACCTTCACTGACGAAGAGCGCATGCCCCATCAGTGCATCAACCTTACTCCACCGTGTCTGACCGTCAAGGTCCGCTGCCTCCAAAACTTCAAACTAAGACGGCATGCCGGCTTGATCGGGGTGTATCCGATTGATCGTCTGTGCCACCATTAGCAGCCGATCGCAGTTATGCATTGGACGGTTCTGATGCTGATACTATCTTGCTCATCGCTGACCGTGATGTCTAGAACGTAGAGCCCATATTCATGATACAAGCTGCATACCGTGAGGACGTAGAGCTTTCCCTGGAAGAGTGCGATGTCTTCAGCGGGTCTAGAGTTTCCAGGCGCCACCCATTTCGCGCCCACGGATTTGGCCCCGCCACGAGCATAGACGGCGAGGTTCATCCTCTTCATGCTGCTACAGATTCGAACAGCGACGAAGTGGTCGGCCACCACCACCTTCCGTTTGTCGCCAAGATGAACACCTGGCGCCACCGTCGGAAACCATTGGCGTCGGGGCTAATCTCCTGAGGGGTCGCATCCCTAGATTGAGGGCGCATCAGCGAGCACCTGCCGTCGCCGTGCACGAGGAAAAGCATGCCGCCGGTGGACAGACGGTGGGTGATGTCCTCGGGGATGGCCATGCGGTGGACCACGCCATCGGGGAGGCTGAGGAAGGAGCTGTCCACGGGAGAAGCGGAGGCAGCAGGTGGTGCACCGCCCGCGCGCCGGAGCGCCACGCGCGGCACACGGCGCGGACGCGGACGCGATCGGCGTGGGACAGTACGCGCGAGAGCACGAGGCCTAGCATATCCGGCTGGAGGTCCGTCCATCTGGATCGATCGCGAACCGGCGCCGCCATCATCGTCCCGATTTCTAGCTTGTGATTCTCTTGATTTGGGGCGCGTGCGAGACCGATTGATTTTAGGGCCGTGACTTTGAGAGCCACCGAGTCGGCCACAATTGGGCCGATGAGACGGCGACACGGACAATCCCGGGGCGGGCCGCGGGTCTGGGCCTATGTTTTGAGCCCAAAGGCCGGGCCGGGCCAAGCTCGGACTTCACATATGGGCATTTTAAGAAGGATTAAGTATACTTTTCACGCTAAAATGTATCCCTCCGTTCCAAATTAATTGACTTGGTTTTGTCCAAATATGGATATATCTATACTTGTTTGATGTCTTGATACATCCATGTGTAACAAAATGTGTGTCAATTAAATCCGAATGGAGGGAGTATCACATTGGAGAGGATTTATCCTGAACAATAAATTGGTCTGATTTCAACCCTGAAATGTACAAAACCGTCTAAATAACCCCTTCTAGTGGTTTTCCGCGAATTTGGGCGTTTTTGGTGTTAATTTAAGCGGTTTTGCATTTTTTAAGTTGTCGCTGACGTGGCGGTAACGTGACCAGCCGTTAACGCGCAACGCTACTGAAGCCTGAAGGGGGAAGGGAGCTTTTGTTCAAGACGGGGGTGGAGTGGACCCTTCGTGTCGCTGGCAGGCGGTGGCCTGAACGGCGGCGCCGATAGATGTATGACAAGTGGCCAGGCGCCGGGCACGGTGGTGGGCCAAGAACAGCGAGCGGGTCATTGAGCTCTACAACGTCCGACGCTTCAGCCAACGGGAAAGTAAGTCGTCCTACTCGCAGTCGCATGCAGACTACACTGCGGCCAGCAGCCCCGCGGCCACGCCGGCGCCGTCGCATGCCTAAAGAAATCTTTCTCTCTCTCTTGTGACTTGCAAGCGCCGAGAAAGCTGGATCGGGGAAGAAAAGCAACAACAAATCGCGAGCTCGGAGGAGATATATTTCGGAATTTCTCCCGTGCGCTTGGATCTGAGGAGCGAGAAGCCCGAGAAGGGCGTACATGAGAGGGAGGTGGAGGAAGGGGGACGACCGGGGCGGGTGAGGCGTGACCATGGGAGCCATGTGGCGTCACCAGCGGTCGCGCTCTGCCTGCTCCTCGGTGACGCGGTTGTCGGACACCGCCGAGCTGGACTTTGCTGCAGCGGACCTGGACTGCACTTTCTAGAGACTCCTTCGCCTACCTCGATGCAACCCCCGGCGACGCCTCCGTTGCCATCTCCCGCCGGCGCGGTAGCGGTCGCGGGCGCTTCCCCTTCCGGTCTCTGGTAGGCAGTCGTCGGTCGGCTGTAGCTCTATCTCCGGTGTGTGGCGGCGGTTGTGCACGATTGGCTGATGGATCTGATGAAGGTCTTGTGACGGCGAAGAGAGCAGATGGCCCGAACCTGAGAGTCAACGCAGCAGAGCAAAGAAGATGACAGGTGGGGCCCACACTACGCTGTTAAATTCTTAACTGATGACCAACACCGCGTCATCGCCACGTTATCGTACAAAACAACCCAAATTGTGCAAAACCACATTAGGTTTTTTTTAGAACAGTACAACGCAGACGCTCACATACACGTGCACACACTCACCCCTATGAACGCACGCACACCCTACCCCTATGAGCACCTCCGAAAGACTGAGCCGGCGGTCGGGTCTTGAGATTGACGAAGTTACCACAGACGCCTCGCTGTCGACGGGAACGTCGCCTCCCACTGAAGAGTATTCCGCCTAAATGAGAAACACCAGTGTCAAACCTGGGGTTTGAACTCTGGTGGGCTAGGGGTACAACCACCCTCCTAACCATCTTGCCACATGCAAGTTCTCCATATTAGGAGGTTATTTAGATGGTTTTGTACATTTCAGGGTTGAATCAGACCAATTTATTGTTCAGGGTGAATCCTCTCCAATGTGATACATTTCAGGATGAAAAATATACTTAATGGGACTAGGTTTTCAGCTACGGGTTTTTTCTAGCCCGACACAAAGCCCGGCCCGAGTTATGGCCAGGTTAAAAGTACACGTCAGTCGGGCTTCCATGTCGCGCGACTGCGGAGCTGCGTGCATCCTGTTCATGGTCATTAATACTTCGTCCCCTATGACTAATGGAGCACTACTATAAATCTATCGCAGTCCGATGGAAAGGAAAAAATCGAAGCCCATAAATCTTGGAAGATCTACGGATTGGTCCTTCAACACCGATTGACGATATGTATTATTTCCGTATATCGTTAGTTTAGAGCTTTACTTTTATTGGACTTGTATAACTTTGTGCATGCTAATTATGTAAAGGCCAGATGTAAACTCCGAATTGAGTAACAAAGCACCCTTTTATCGAAAAGTTCTGAACTCGAACATTTTTTTGCAAATCCATGTAATTGCAGGCGTCGGTGGAAATAAAAAGAGGACCAACGGCGATCCATCCATTGCTCTATAGAAAGGTTCTAATCTTATATTCTTGTAAGGGAGATGCATACAAGAATTTGAAGTAGAGCAACCTCGTTCATATATGTTGTCTTCGATCGTAGTCAGCGTACGGACAGAGGGCCTCAAGTGGAGCAGATAAATCTATCTTTCTGCTGAATTTTCTTGGTTGACGTTACTAATTACTAACTATATGAAAGACGAGCGCTTTCGTGAGCTGTGAGCGTCCCGTGCACTGTTCATCACTGTTCTGATGAACAGAGTTGAACAGTGGCCGACCGTTTTTTTGTAAAAAAGTCCCCACGTTTTTTCAAAAATTGTTAATCGGTTCTCCCGAATAAGAATTTTTGCAGAGTCCCCGTGTTTTCCAAAAAATGTGAATCGGTACTTAGGTACAATTGAAAAAAATATCCCAAAACATTTTTTTTGCTAATTCCCACTTTTGCAAAGTTCTAAATCTCTTTTTCGCGCTCACATTTCCGACACAACTTTTAAACTTTGTTTTCCCGGTGGTACCTTCTTTACTACAATGTCGATGTACTTTTCACATGAACAACAAAGAATAGCATCTTATTTTCCCCTAATTTAATTTTTTTCCACGCTCACATTTTTGACACTCCTTTCAAGCATAATTTCCTGGTGGTAGTTTTTTTAAGCTAACGACGATCAAATTTTTGACTGCAATATGTGAGCTACATATTTTTAGATTTCTCGAACCCGTAGACATTTACAACACAAACACAAATTTTTTAAAGGTAGTTTTCCAACGGTGATTTTTTAGGTAATTTCCTGCGGAGAACAAATTTTTAACTATAATCTGCGAAATTCAATATTTCCCATCTCATATAAAAAACATAGTTTTCCAGTGATAGTTTCTTTAGCAAACAATTTTTTTCCTGCAATTTGTGAACCACAATTTTTTACGAACATCAAGCTACGGTGACGATGAATTGCTCACATTTCTGACACACCTTTTAAACATCGTTCCCCAATGGCAGCTTCTTCACTACAGTTTCGAGGCACTTTTGACATGAACAACAAAAAGTAGCATCTTATTTTTCCCTGATTTTCACTTTTAAAAAAACTAAAATTTCTTTCCCGCGCTCATATTTTCGACACAAATTTTAAGCGTAGTTTTCCGGTGATACTTTCTTTAAACTAACGGCGAACAAAATTGTGACTGCAATTTGTGCGCTACAAATTTTTAGATTTCTCGACCCCATAGACACTTTCGACAAAGTTTTTAAACGTAGTTTCCCAACGGTAATTTTGTAGATCACTTTTCTATCGAGAACAAATTTTCGACTGTAATTTGCAAATTTTACACCAAAGGCGCGGCGTGACGGCGCGCCAAATTCAACTAGTAAGTATATCAAAGCTGTGCAGTTTCTCGCCCTCTCCGCGCGCCGGCTACTGTAGATGCTACAGTAGGCTGTAGAAATCTACAGTGTTCTACAGTACTCGATCCCGGCCGTCCGCTGGCGATCGCACGGCTCACACCACACGTCCGTGATGGATTTGCAAAAAAGCCCCTCACAAACCAAGAAAATGGCTCCGCAGCCGACAACTTTCCACTGCAGAGGACCACAGTGTAATTTCAATAAACAACGATGCCCTTTTTGCAAAACCATCCGCACAACTCCCACAACCTCTCACCCGCGCTCTCCTCTCGCTCCCGTGCCTCTAGTCGCCGCCGCCGCCGCTTAAATCCGGCGAGGTCCGGCCACCTCCGCCGCCGTGCTATGGCGCAAACGACGCGCCTCGCGGTCCTCTACGTTCCTACCCCGGCGATTCGCTCCTCTTCGCCTGATGCGGCTGCGCGCGACTCCAACCCGAGCTAGGGTTTCGGCCTCGCTTCGGCTCCTCTTCCTCCTCCCCGTCGCCCACCGCCGCCGCCACCGGCCACCTCGCGCTCATTCGCGCGCACGCGGAGCTCCGGGACCCTCCGGGCCGACGGAGACGCCATCCGCGCCACCGACGCGGCCCTCCATGACTGCCACGACCACGAGGGCGCCGCACCCCTCCTTCTCCTCTTCCTTGCCCTCTCCATCTGCGGCGACCCTCCATGGCAGCCACGCAGATGAGGCCGCGCCTCTCCAGGATGGAGACGAACATCGCCGGTGGTCTGCTGCTGCTTCCGGCGTCGCTACCCTTCCTCTTCATCTGGCACCGAGGAAGACGCTGGGCCCCCACATCCGCCCCGATTCGGCGCTGGCAGCAATTCCGACGTTCTCCAAGTGGCTTTGAGAGGTAATATATTGTGGATAGAGGAAAGAAGATTCGTTCGCTAAGTTTCCTGTGTTGAACTGTCTATTTGTTGGTAATTGGTAGTGCTGATTGCTGCCGTAAGAAAAATTCGTTGTCCCACTGCAGCATACACCTCGGTTTGGATCTTTGTTGCTTCTGTTTATTTAATTAACATTAGTAATCTGATAGGAGTTATATATTTTCCAGCTCACAAGCAGCAGCTGCTCAAGCACATGGAGAAGAAGGGCCTGATGGGGAGAACCACAACAGCGCTTGCAAGCGCTGAGGCTAAGAAGACCATATGATTTGATTGAAGATGCAGATTACCAAGCATGTCTTCATAGCTGTACCAACGGCATGCCAGGTTATTAGCCGCTCTTACTGTTTTCCAAAATTTATTTCCCCAATTACACAAACGCCAATACTGGGATTTACATGTCACTATAATACTAGATTTTGTGCACGGAAGCATTACTAAAGAGAACCTGCGCTGATAAGAAAATGTTCAATGAACTCTAAAGGTCTTTGGACTGTTTATTAGTGACCCATTGGGATAAATATCATTTTCAATTTGCAATTATCCTGGAGACGTAGATAAACGGAACTGGTTAAAAAAATGGCACTCTTTTGTTACTGGGTATGTACCTTGCCTTTCCGATAATCTATTTGGTTTTGTCCAAAAAATTACAGTTCGTATGCTAGGATGTTACAATTCTAAAACTTGGTGCTTTCCATATTCACCATGTAGATCATAGCTTATTTATATGTTCTTATTGAATGTGTTTCCAATCCTTCACATCATTGTACAATTATTAGTTGAGGGTGTGAGTTTTATGGAAAACATTGCAGTTGTGATATTCTTTGTATGATGAGTTGATGGCAGTAAATAGTTAAACTGTACTTACAACCACCATTATTTTAGACAATGCGAGGGTGAGTGGGTTATGGACATAGTGTACTCTGTGCTTTCTTACCTCTTTGTACCTATAAAAAATAAGTGGTGTTTGTGCCATTCAGTTTCCTGTCTGATTGTGTTGAATTATTGGATGGATCGGCCGTTGTTTAGGAGTGGCAAGGAAAACTTACTTACCCTCAGTTCTTGCTGTGCGAAAATATGATCTACCGACAGTGTTAGAGCAGTTTTCCTGCTAAACTTCCGAACTGAACTAATAATTCTTTTACGACCGATAGACATGTGGGATGCTTTAATTATCAGTCTGAGGAACTGGTCGTGTGATGATCTTATTCAGTACAGATATCATCTTTCCAAATTTCTCTACTCAAATTGATTTGTTTTCTAGGTTGCTGCTCCTCTACAGATTGGGGATGAGATTACAGATAATTTCGGAATTCAGTACCAAGGTCTTCAAATGGGGAATAAAGACACCGATTTATGACCATGAGGATGGATTTGGGGGCGGAATCAATAGATTTGGGCAATAATTGTAAGTGTTTAATCAGTTTGTCAGTGTTGTTCGTTTCTATCTTTGAGCTTTATGATTCTCCTTTGTGCTCTGCTCTTCTGCTTCATCAGAATCATTGGTAGCTCAAGCTTAAAGAGACTGCCCTGTCGAGGCGTGCCAACGACGATGGCAAGGCTGTCGTAGCGGCTGTTCATACCGAGAAGTTTGTCGACCTGAACAGGTAGGCAGCGCTGCGTTCCATCGGGTTTCGTCAGTGTTAAGCATTTTGTTGCCGGTATTTCTCGCTGCTGCAGCCTGCATCTTTTGGTGTTGTTTTGGATTTGGTTCCAGCCTCAAGCTCGGCTGTGCATCAAACTAAACATATCGGACTGACTTTTCATGTACATGATTATAGTGTCTTCTTATATTATTGTTCAGATCAGAATTGGCGCTCCGTAAGTTTAATAGTTCGCATGTATATGGCAGTTACCGCAAAAAGCAGGGTGGAACAGAAGAGGGAGATGTGGAGCAGGAGGGTGGTGATGGAGAGAAGAAGCCCTGTATGCCACACATGTTCTGCAAGACGCTCACCGCCTCTGATACGAGCACACATGGAGGTTTCTCTGTTCCTCGCCGGGCTACTGAGGACTGTTTCCCACCTCTGGTGAGGCACTTGCAGAGATATATTCAAAATTGATGAGTTGTATGTGCACAGATTGGGAGCTCCCCTGCCATGAGGGAGATAGCAGATCACCGGCCGTCCTGACCATGAGCATCAGTGAGAATGTTGTTGAAGTCGGCATGGATGTGGAATTTTCACGCATTTTCTTTAACAGTGAGAAGGTGTGTCAATACAGAGCCAATTCCTACCAGCTAGGCAGCTTACTATTTAACTCCGTATGTGCATCTAATTGATTGTTTACCATTATGTTTTGTATAGACATATGAAAAGACAATGAGATAAGCAACCACAGATTGTAACTTCTATTGTACCAATTTCTTCCTACCAATCTCTTTCTATTTTTTCCGTACCATCATGTTCTATTATGAGTAAAGGAAAATATATGTGTAGAAAAGTTTTATTTGAAGGTACTAATTAGGAATCATTTTCAATTTCAGCATTATTTTCACGAAGGGAGGTCATGCGGTTTAAAGGCGGCCATAGCCTTTGATTCGGTTGTTTCCTTATATGACGGTAATGCATTTTCCCCCTTGAAAGCACAAGCTGTTTGTCATCTTAAGCTTCTGCTGGTGGTAATATCATGTGATGCATCAGCATCAGACAGCTAGACATTGTACGTGCTTGATGTTCATTATCCAAAATATGCATGATTGGCAAGTCTCAGAAAATAGAAGGCACGTCGCACTGCATGACAAGTATTTACTTTCTTTCTATAATCTGTTAGTGCCATTGCTATGAGGCCGGGATGATGTATGAGTCAGGGAGTTTATCCTGTTTGATGAGTGACTGACCGTGTCCTTTCATTCGACGGTGAAACGTAGTGTTTTTGTTTTGATAGACCACATCACTTTCTGCTACATATCTATTTGTGATTTAATTTGGTAGACCCGAATGGTTTACTGGGTTCCATGGTTAGATCCGTAGATATAAGACCTTAAGAAAAATGATGTATTGGAGATCATGGTCCCTACTTGAAAGTTTTTAAAAATATATGCATTGACAGAACAAAATGGTGTTGATTTGTAGTTCTGCTACCTAGCAAGTTACTACAAAGGGTAACCTTCTACGGTGATGCCGCTGCCAATATCATCGGCAAAGACATAGTACTTCTCCTTGCACAAACAAAGGGAAGAGCTGATTTTGTCCCGCCTGCAATTGATGCCATTGTCGGCAAGAAATGCACAGTTCTGTCTATGGTGAAGGATGAGACTTATGATGCAGAAGAAGAAGGCCTTATCATATTTGAAGTGAAAAAAGCTGAAGTCATAAATCAATCAGATCCAATTGAACTCAGTGTCACCCAAGAAAGTACATCGACACCCAAAGACGCGCTTGCGTTGACAAGCGGTTCTCCAGATGTACAACAATGCCTCCACAATGTTACCCACATAGAGACCACACCTGTAAAAGATGCTCGCGGTGGAACCTGCTCTGATATTGATGAGGTACCAATCTACAACTACTGACATTGCTTGATTAGTTCAGGCACTAACAATACCACCTTGCAGGATCCTTCTTCCGACACTGAAAAGAAAAAAAGGAAGCCAGTGTCAACAACTACCAATGAATCAAAAAAGAAAAGGTATCTTATGTCCATAGCTGTCACACTTGAACAACATTTATCTAGAAAATCATTTCTACTTTGTTCGAATGCAGCACTACCAGCAAGAAAAACAAAAGCGCACAGAAAAGCCTCACCTTCAGCCGGTAAACACAACAAACAGATATCCTTCCATAGATATCATTCAGTATTTCACCAATATTACACCAGACTTAAATTAAATGCAGCGATGAAGGAGGAACGATCCACGCAAGACTCCTGCCGTTTGGTGCTAAAAGAAATGTTGAAAGGAAAATCCAAGCCAAAAAATATAGCTTTCTTCAAGCACTAAGAAGAAAATCCACTTTCACTGCTGGCTTACTTAATGTTACTGCCTTATGTATAATTAATTAAGTAGTACTGTCTGTAATAACTAAGAACCAGAACTTATTTCCGACAGCTCGCTAGCACGATGGAATCACCAATATAGTTGATCTACCGCGTTTCAGTCGCTAACTATGCTTCCAGATGATTGTCCTTACCAGCCCTAAAGATTTCTTGCGCATTATATACAGCCTGGACAACTACAGGCGCGCCGTGACGGCGCGCGAAATTCCACTAGTAGATATCATATGATAGTTACATCGCGACACCGCACGAACAAAACAACCAATCAATAACTCCCCAAATTTAGTTTATCAGCAAGCACAACATCAAGCTAGCTCACTTTTGACAGTCCAGTTCTTGTCCAGACGGTGGTAGCTAGGAAGTAGGAAGCGCGTCCTATCAAACACGACATTGTTCAGCATTCCAGTGGAAAAGGGTTGACCAACTACCATGAAATGATTTGGTTGCAGGCTGCGTCACTGATGATGAATTAACATGCCCACGCACTGCGGCTTTCCAGTGCTCTAACAGCCGGATCGTTTCCCGTAGCCTTCCTGCTATATATAAACAAGCAAACAACGAGCTGAGCAAGAAGAAAAGAATGGCGGGCGAAGGAGATCTGAAGCTGCTCGGCACGGCGGCGAGCCAGTTCGTGGCCCGTGTACGCATGGCGCTCAACATGAAGGGCGTGCGCTACGAGTACATCGAGCAGGACCTCTTCAACAAGAGCAGCCTCCTCCTCGAGTCCAACCCGGTGCACAAGAAAGTGCCGGTGCTCATCCACAACGGCGAGCCCATCGCCGAGTCGCTCGCCATCGTCGAGTACGTCGACGAGCTCTGGCACACCGCAGGCGCCGCCATCCTCCCCGCCGACTCTACCAGCGTGCCGTCGCTCGTTTCTGGGCCGCTTACACGGACACCAAGGTGTGTATATTCCAAACACCAGTACCAGTGTTCTTCTATTCTTTGGAGTTGCGAGTGCCAACGTTGCCGAGTGCTTCTTGCAGCTGCTATCTGCCTATATCGGCATTAACACAGCGGCAACAGAGGAGGAGAGGGAGGTGAAGGTTAACGATACGGTGGCAGCGATCGGTCAACTGGAGGCGGTCCTGCCAAACGGGAAGGCCTTCTTCGCCGGCGACGCTGTCGGCTACCTGGACATTGTCGTGGGATGCCATTTGGCCTGGCTCGAAGCCTTCAGCGAGATGTACGGCGTGGTGCTGATTGACGCGACCAAGACTCCGCTCTTCGCCGCGTGGGCGGAGAGGTTCGGAAGAACGGAGGCGGCGAAAGGGGTGGTGCCGGACACAGACGTAGTGGCGGAGTACGCGAAGAAGCGTCGGGCTGAAGCTCTTTCTGCTAAACGAAAGAACTAGTCATGGAGAATGTTGGATCGGCTGATGGCCTGAAGCTCGTATCGTAACACAGACAGAGACCGAGATATTTTGTGGAATAAAACAAGACTAGTCCTTTTTTGTGTTGTTCTGTCTACCGCTATCTATCTACAGCACTGACGTAAATAATTGCAAGCTAACGTCAGTGCTGACGCAACTCGGAGTCAATCAACAACGTGAGATTGAACGACAACAATTTAGATTTTTTTTCTTGAGATAAGGGGTTCGCCCTGATTTGTATTATCGGAAATCAAGTTGTTCTTGCATAGATCGGACCAAACCGCACCATTGTTTAGAAAACCCCCTCGTCAAACTTCCAAACAATTGTGTAACGATGTAGGCTTCACCACAAAGTTAAAATCACAAACAAGCCACATTCGAAATATATTTTGCAACAGGAACACATGATGAATTGTTTTTGTAGCCCGACAAAACAATCATAACTTATCACCTTTATTCCAACCACGTTTTATATGACATTTTTTAATCAAAATGCTCTTATTGTTTACCAACCACAAGATTTTTTTTTCCAGCAGAATCTTAATTTTCCACGAATATTTATAAGGAAAACGAACGTTTGACCATTTCATAATTTATAGCAGAGAAACATTCGAGACTCGCTCGGCTCCCGTGTCGCTCCCGTGTGGGCGACCCGGGGGCGACTCCAAACCCTAGCTAGCGCTCTCCGCCTCCAGCTCTCTCTCCCTCGCCGCCGCCGGCGGCAGCGGGGCTCCCCGCCCCTCCTTCTCCAACCTTGCCTCTCCTCTCCCCTCCTCTGTCCCCGTGCTTCCCCACCCCCTCGTCTTTCGTGCGGCCGCTGACTGCTGGTGCGGTGGGCGGGCAGATCCCACCATGGGAGAGCTCCACACGGCTTGGGGGTCGGTGCTGTCCGGCGGTGTGCTGCGGCCAGGTCCAGATCGGGGCTCTGGCGGCCAGATCCAGATCCAAATCAGGGACGCCTCGTTCGGGGTTGTCTCGCCGGCCGGTGTGCTGCTCCTCCTTCCTGGGGCGTGCGGTGGGGTGGTGTTGTGGTGCGGACGACGAGAGGATGACGGGGGCAGGAGATCGTGGAGTTGTGGTCGTTGTGGGGGCTGGGGAGGCCGGCCTCGCACGAGCAGCCTGTCTTCTTCGTTGACGGGTGTGTGGGCTTTCTGCGGTTGCCAGGGCGGCGGCCCTGTACGGTGGGAGTCGTGGCGCCGAGGCGGGGGTCACGGCTCGGGTGCTGGCTGGTGGTCTTGGCCGCGTGGGCGGCGTGGCGACCGGCGAAGAGGTGCACGGTGGAGTGGTTCGGTAGCTACCTCAGCAGCCGGCTACACTCGGGATCTAGAGGCGGATTTTGGGGTCGGGGTAAAAATCCGCTGTTGGCCGATGGCGGCGACGCCAGTGGGCGTCGTTACCCTCTTGAGGGCGCCGTCGTGGCCCTCTCCTACTTCCTCCTGAGGCTCTTGGTGAAAACCTTAGATCCCTCCGGATCGGGCGATTGGCGGCACTTTGGTGCCGTTTTCTTCCTGAAGGCGCCGTCTTGGAGTCCATGGTGTTTCTCTCTTCCGATGGTGGTGTGGTGGCAGTGACAGTGATGGTTGGCAAAGGTGAAGTCTGCTTGTAGGATGCAGCCCTTCGCGGCGAGGTGTAACGTTGGTCGTGCGCCGGCTCGAGCTCTAGGGTGAGCTCCAGCCCACCGACGCCCGTGTCCCGTGTCGTCTGGGATAGGGGTCCCTTTGGCGACGGTGTTTGATCGGGCGGCGCTGCCCTGCCATTCCGAAGGTGCCTCACCTCGTCGGGGTCTTCGGCTCGTCAGGCATTTTCTGTTTCTGCCTCGTGTTACCGTCGACCTAGCTTACCTGTAGCTCTGCTCTCACTAGTTTCTTTGTACAAGTCTTCGGCTTGATCTTCTGTTTGTGTGCGTTGAGTTGTTTGTAAGCTGGTTCAACACTTTGTATCTTCCGCCATTGGCGTCATTAATTTAACGCTGGGCTTCGCCTCTGGTCTATAATTTATAGCAGGACTTGACCAAAAAGGTTAAGAGTCAAGTTTCTAGTCAACATATCCTTCTCACTACTTAGAACTGTGTCACCGTCGTCTTCTCAAATCCACTCACGTTTGAAGATTATCACCTACTTAAGTTCCCCTAAACTTCAGAAAATCAAGATTTGAGCCCAAAACTTTCAGCTGCTGCAGATACATCTTTGGCCAGGCAAATATCAAAAAAAAAAAAAAACCCAGGACAACCTGATTTGGCCCGGGTCGACATTAAGGAAGAGTGACATAGAGTTGGCTTCGAGGACTATTGCTTCGACCACAACCTTCTATTAAAACTCCCTCGACGCCCTCATACTAAATTTTTGTTTTGTTTCTTACAAATGCTCTAATGCACTTGTTTTCATTTGTTGAATGGCAAAGTTAAAGGAACAATACTAATTCCTTTTAAGTTCTCTTCCATGGAATATATGGAGTTTTAGTTACAATAGATAAACCATTCTCTCTTATGGCCGTTTTAGTGACATAAAGATAAATATCTATCTTGTACATCTACACGATTTCCTTTTAATTTTCATTTGAAATTCTCCTTTCAAGTACAAGGTTGATATAGGAATATTAAAATACATTAATTTACTTTGTATAATTTAAAAATTCTTTCTGGTGTAAAGACACCTAATTTATTTTGAGCATAAAATTGAAAAGGCACCATTTCATTTTGACACGCCAGATTAAATAATAAGAATCTTTTGAAAATGAAAGTACCTCTCAGAAGTAGAATCATTACTTCGTACCTTCAAAGAGATGAGTAATACTAACCAGACAACCTCATAGAACACAACTGGCTAGGCAGTACAAAGTTTTACTTATGTCACCATGACGAGAGTATTAAACACTTATTCTTTCGGTGCTAGTTCGCACATTTTATATGGCCAGTCATCCAAGTGACTTGAAACTTGTATCTACCACAAAATTTTGTAATTTTTTCCTAGTTGTGACACAATTATTGCAAGAGTAGAGTACACATACGGGTGGGACCGGTTACCTGATTATGGTCTATGTAGAAATGATATGATTTTTAATGGTATACTAAACATTTATCTCATTTGCAGGTTACTTTCCAAACTTGGATACCATATTGATGCAAACTTCTTTTTTTTAGCATGGATATTTATGACAATAGACCATAATCAGATATACCATATTGATGCAAACTTTTTTAGCATGTATATTTATGACAATATGAGCCTCTTTTCCATTTTAGTAGAGGCACTTGAGATGTCGTTAGAGATCTAACTAGAGATGATGCTGGTTTCCGGTTGCGCTGTGTATAGTTTTTCCGGTGTCTATATTACTATTATTTGATGGCACCAGTGCATATCGTATCAACTTACGATACACTGATAATATCATGCATATTGTATGGATAAGAGTGAGCACTAGAAAAAATAGTAAAACAAAATTTATCAGAAGCAGAGAATAAATCATGCCGGGTTTCAGTTTAGATACTATATTTAAGAAAGAGATGCTCTTAAATCTTTTTGGTCAAATGATTCAAGTTTCTCAATTGTGAGAGCTTCCAAAAAAAATCGGGTATTTAGGAATGCGATAGCTTGTAGAAATCGAGTATCTAGTAACAGAGATATAATTGACATTTAATAATATATGACATTGTGTATTGATTGATGCAGAGACCAGAGGTCATCCTCCTTTTCAAAAAAAAACCTGGCTTAGTATTTTTTAAATTATTGTCACATTGAAATTCTTATGATGTTTTGATTTGCGTACTAGGTTTACAAAAGAGATGGTCTTAATCCTTTATGGTCAAACGGGTCAAATTTCTCAATTGCGAGAGCTTCCAAAAAACAAATCAGGTACTCCCTCCGTTCACTTTTATAAGGCACACTTTTCATCCATTCCATTTGGTCACATACATACCAAAATGAGTGAATCTAACTTATTTTATATATAGATTCACTCATTTTGGTATGTATGTGGCTAAATAGAATGGATGGAAAATGTGCCTTATAAAAGTAAACGGAGGGAGTATCTAGGAATGCGATAGCTTGCAGAAATCGAGTATTGAGGAACCGGGATAGAATTGAATTTTAATAATACATGGCAGTACGCATTAGTCGATGCAGAGACCAGAGGTCATCCTCCTTTTCGAAAAAAAACCGGCTTAGATTTTTTTAATTATTGTCACATTGAAATTTCTTACCGTTGGGCTAGGATCCATTTTTCCTGTACGTGGTGTTCAAATTCTTCTTTTTTCAACATCCGAAACTGGAAAAGGGTGGACCAACTCCCGTGATGCGCGATTCGATCGTAGGTTGCGTCATTGCTGATGCACAAGTAAATTGTGTAGACAACTTCTTTCAGACTTCAGCTGGTATGATCGTGCTATATAAACAACCAAACAGTGAGGTTATTCTCGCACCGATTTGAAGGAAAGCAAAGAGCAAAAGAGAGGAGAAATAATGGCAGGCGAAGGAGATGTGAAGGTGCTCGGCGCGGCGGTAAGCCCGTTCGCGGTCCTCGTTCGCATGGCGCTCGAAATGAAGGGCGTGAGCTACGAGTACATGGACGAGGACCTCGTCAACAAGAGCGAGCTTCTCCTCAAGTCCAACCCGGTGCACAAAAAGGTGCCGGTGCTCATCCACAACGGCAAGCCCGTCTGCGAGTCGCTAGCCATCGTTCAGTTCGTGGATGAGCACTGGGACACCGCAGGCGCCTCCATCCTCCCGACCGACCCCTACCAACGCGCCATTGCTCGTTTCTGGGCTGCTTACACTGACGACAAGGTGCGCATTTTTCAGAACGTTAACGTCCATTCTGTAATTTTCATTTCAACAGACAGTGCCAACGTTGCTGTGTGTTTCTTGCAGCTATTCCCTGCTTATTTCGGCATCCATAGAGCAGCGACGGAGGAGGAAAGAGTGGAGAAGATTAACGAGACGATTGCGGTCATCAGTCAATTGGAGGTGATCCTAGCAAACGGGGAGCCTTTCTTTGGCGGCAACCGGGCGGGTTACCTGGACATCGTTGTCGGATGTCATTTGTTCTGGCTGGAAGCGTTCAGCAGGATGTTCGGCGTGGCGCTGATTGATGCGGCCAAAACTCCGCTCTTCGCCGCATGGGCGGAGAGGTTCCGGGAAGCTGAGGTAGGGTCGAAAGAAGTGGTACCTGATGCAGACAAGGTGGTGAGGTATTTCAAGAAGAAGCGTCAGGCTACTGGTACGGCAGCTTAGTGACTTCATGTCAATCCGAGTATTAGCATGTCTGGACTGGATGGAGCTCATGTAATAACAAAGTCAGACATTTTGTCTATCTATATATTGCTGTCTATTTATCTATCTATTTACAACTGTAACACGTCAAAAATTAGAGGACAGGAACGCCATTAACAAATCTATCTACTTTTCAAACTGTGCTGGCCACTCTACTAGTTCTTCTTTAATCAGAGTCCAGACAAGTCCCATATCTTTCAGTAGTTCAGTTATGTTGAGAGCATTGCTCCTTCGTGCGTGTTTTCGTTGAAAACCGCGTATAATCGGATTCACGAATCACGATGCCTCTCAGATTCGTCTCCCCTGCGCCCAATTCGAAAGAAAGCATAACACGTGTGCTGCGGTGAGAAGATGATATTGGAAGAAAGTCCGGTCAAATTTTTGTTTCCCGTCAAAAAGATATTTGAAGAAAGCATAACGCATGGGCTGATGCCTATTGCGTGATCGCTGAGTTGCAACAAGCCAACGGCCTTTGCTGAAGAGATTTTTTCTTTCTTTTTCTCCAGTCCAACAAGGATAACTTGAATGGATCATGAGATGGACGCTGCAAATGGGACAAATATTCAAGACCAATCACTATTGTACAACACTCCATTCAAAAAAGGTTGACTGATTACTACGTCAAATAATTGCAGGCTGGCGTCATTGTTGACGCACGTAGTTACAGTGTAGCAGAATAGAAATACCCAAAAGAGGAGCAAATTAAGAGAGAAGGGAACAATGGCAGGCAAGGAAGATCTAAAGCTGCTGGGCTTGGCGGTGAGCCCATTCGTTGTTCGTGTACGCTTGGCTCTGCACATGAAGGGCGTCAGCTACGAGTACATCGAGCAGGACCTATTCGACAAGGGCGAGCTCCTCCTCAAATCCAACCCGGTGCACAAGAAGGTACCCGTGCTCATCCACGACGGCAGGCCAATCTGCGAGTCGCTGGCGATCATCCAGTACATCGACGAGGTTTGGGGCACCACGGGCCCCTTGATCCTACCCGCTGATCCATACGAACGCGCCATGGCTCGCTTCTGGGCTGCCTACGCCGATGGCAAGGTTTGTGTGTTTATTTGCTAGTAGTTTTTTGTTCTCAGATGCTGTGGTTTCCGACCGTATACATTGGTGTCTTTCTTGCAGCTTTTACCGGCTTGGGTAGGCATCATGTGGGCGGCGACCGAGGAGGAGAGGGCCGAGAAGTTCAGAGAGACGTTGGAGGCAATCGGGCGTCTGGAGGACGCATTCGCCAAGTGCTCACACGGGAAGCCCTTCTTCGCCGGCGACCCCATCGGGTACCTCGACCTCGCGGTTGGATCCCAGTTGTTCTGGTTCGAGGCGCTGCGCATGATGTTCGGCCTGGTGGTCCTTGACGCCGGCAAGACTCCGCTCTTGTTTGCGTGGGCGAAGCTGTTTGGAGAAACCGATGCGGCCAAGGCGGTGGTGCCGGACGCTGCCACCGCCGTGGAGTACCTCGAGAGGCTTCAGGCTTTTCGGGCGGGCGCCACGGTCGCCCAGTTATTGTCCTAATAAAAGCGACATCGTCAGACAAGTCCAACCCTTTTACCAGTTCAAGCTAATTCAACTGTGCCTAGATGCGAAGTGGATAGAACTTGATAATGGCTAGCGACTCCGTCAGTTTTCTCTGAACCTGAAGGATCGCAACTTAGCGTGTGCAGTTTCACACTCCATTCCACTCTTCGAAGGGGCTCGACCAGTTCAAATTCGTCCCTATTGCTTCGCTCCAGAATTGAAGGACGAAAGGTGCTACTTCACGAATATATACTTCCTCCGTCCAGAAATGTTTGACACACATTTGTCTAAATATGGATATATCTACGCACTAAAATATGTCTAGATACATTCATATTCGGAAAAATCTATGTCAAATATTTTTGGACGGGGAGTATCATTTATTCTATACTACTATTAAAAGAGCAAACTTGTTGGGATACTTTAAATCTGGACCGTTCAATATCCGATCAAACAGCTCAGATCGTCCCAATGTTTGACAACTCAACAATGTCCGATTTTTCTCGTTTTACCCTCCCACCAAATCACATAATACTAATAAATTGCCACTCATCTCCGAATCGTTATTTTTATCTTTCCGTGAGTTAGGCCATTATTTTCACAATTTAGCACAGAATAACTATTCGCCAGCGGCTCGCTCCGGCAGTCCGCCGCCCTCTGTCGGGAGGAATACCATGGAAGCCGCCCTCCCGTCCGCCTCATGGGCATCGAGTACAACATCCCCATGGTCTCGGTCGCTGGACCTAGGGTTCGTCGCCACCGCCGCGATGCACGCCGGGATCGCCGACTCGCCGACCTGCCTTGGTGCCACGCAGCCGCCAAACCGCAGATGAACGCCGGCCAGCCACCCCTGGTGCTGTGCTGACGCCGCACCGGAGAATAGATCCCTCATCACGCCGTCGACCGCCGCTGCTCCGTCCTCCGTCCACCGCTGAGCAGCCCCCTCCGCCTTCCGCCGATGTACTGCTGCAACCTGCAGGTTAGTTCCCTCCTCCCTCATCCCTTCTCTCTTCTCCCTAGCTCCCACCTCATCCCTTCTACATCCTCCCATCTGAGCGCCGGCACCATACTCTTCCCCCCGTGACCTGAGCACTGTTGGTGCGGCTACGAAGGAGGAGGGCGCTTCCAGCGCTACCTTCCCCTGTCTGGTGCCGCACTGGAGAAGAGAAAACAACCATCAACTGCTCTGGTACTTCATTGATTTAGAATTGCGGGATTGTTTCATTTGTGTGTTTCTTTCATCTTCTCAGCTCTTAGATGAAGCAGCGCTGGAATCTGAGATTTCGGTCCGAATTGCCTAGCTGACCATCAATCTGAGTAGTACGTGTGTTCCCTGGAGTAGTGTTAGTGACAATTGTTGGTGCTACATATTTTATTTCAGATCAGCAGTACTAATAGGCTACATGAAACGGGTAATTGGCTATAGGCGTTTTGTGTACTGTAAGAGGAATTACCAACTGAACTGAACTATTCAGCTTAGAACAAGTTCTATTTGTTGCTCCCTTGTAGATTAATACACGTAGGTTGTCCTATTAGTTGATGGATGCTCTGCTAGGATAGGGAATTAATTGTTGAATTGCAGAGCAAACTGAACCTCATGCTTGGTGCCAGCTCCTGGATAGGATTAGGAATACTAGCAGTAGCTTAGGACGTTCCCTTTGGGGACAATTTCTATACTGTACTACTCATAGGTTTTGGAGCTTCGGTTCCCGGAGTGGTTATTCAGTTTGACATCTGTCTGAAGGTAAGTGCGTGACGAGCCCCTTGTATTTTGGTTGCCATCGTGGGTTGTACTTCACTTAGCAGATTTGAGCTACATTTTCTTAACCGTGGTGAGTTTGAGACTTTATCCTTGCTGTCCTTGCTTGTGAAATAGGCCTTTGTGGAATCAGGCATTAGAAACAAAGACATGAACTGTCAAGTCTGTAGAATGATTATCTTGGAATTGTTTTCTTTGCCAAATCTGGAATCAGCTGGTCGTACTATTAAAGAACGTAAGTTCGATTCAGTTCCATTTCATGCTTCAGTTTCTGATTTCTTAGGCCACAGGAAGCAGCATCTAGCAGAGTTTGTCGTCTTTTCTTCAGGTTCTGATGATTCAGTTCTATTTTCATGCTTCAGAATCACAAGGAACTGGTCTGCCCCAACGATTTGTTTAGTTTGTATAGATTGGTTGCTTATGTACACAGCAGACACCATTATTTACGTGCTCTGGCATATGGGCAATGCGCACCATTATGTTTCAGATAGGATATTTATCCTGCTTCTTTCACATGTAGCAGAAAAAAATGCAGACGCACTGCTACTATCCGGCGTTATGCATCCATTGTTGATTCTAATTTGCTTCAATATTCGCCATTATGTTTCAGATAGGATATTTAACCGGCTACTTTCACATGTAGCAGAGAAAAAATGCAGACGCACTGCTACTATCCGGCGTTATGCATCCATTGTCGATTATAATTTTCTTACGTATTCCATGTGCCCCACTATATCCATGTCTGTTTCTGTTTAGTCCCAAGTCCTGACTCCTTATATGCACACCGACAATTTAATGCAGAGATGGATATTTGAATTTTCTTTCGCTTTGTACTCATCGTTTGTGCATGTATTTTTATAGCTGCAATATTTATGTCACCCGACGTCGATGGTTAGTTATTTTGTTCTTGGCTTCTTGCCAGCTTCAAGAATACCGATGCTCATGCCTACATGGGACTCCATGCACACAGAACGTGCAACTCAAGTGAGTATTTCATAGTTCATAGCACTGAACTGAATATTCTGTGACTAATTTCTGTAACTTATCACTTTCTCTTCGGTCTAGGCAACATATATCAGATTGATTTACATTTTCAATACAGTTTGCGTTTTCAGAAATTTGTATCGTGTTTAGAAGCTTCAGTTAGATGTTTTCGAGCTAGGTGTTTCCTAATAACTTGATCATTTTTTATTACAGGCTTGCAGCTGCTATTTCACTGCCTAGGGTTAGTTCAAGTGTATTCTGGAGTAAAGTTTTCTATCAGCTGATTTGAGCTTGGGCGCAATTGTTCTGTTTTTGCCAATGCCCTTTTACTCCATGCTTTACATTTTCTTAAGTCTTGAGCTAGCTGAATGAATAATGTGGTGAGTGATGTTCTATCATATGATTACGATTGAACTAAAATATAGAGATGGACCTTTTATCATCTGGTTTCAGCTTACAAACAAATTGTATTAGTTTGAAGCTGCTCTTTTCTATCAGGTTTGCGTGAGCTATACGATTAAGATATGGAAGTCTTTCATCAGACGATTTGAGCTTTCAACATGATTTAGTCTGTGTACCTTTTCACTCTACAACTACTACTTCTGCCAATAATCCAGTTACTGTTGGAATCGTATAGTGCTAATATGTTACTGTATTAATTAACATTCTGTAGCTTATCAATGACGGACCAGGGGTGAAAAGATTGAAGGTAAGGCTATGTATCTGTAGTTGCTATGCAGCAGTTTTTTTTTCCTGTGGCAAACCCGGTTGACAAATCTGAGCTGTGGTAGTGAGGAACAATATACCATTAGCATTGTTGCAAGACTCTTTGAAGCGGTAAAATGGAGGTGCTGATATTTCAAAAATAGTACAATATTTTTTCCCTTTGAAGCTGACAAAAATGTACGTTATCAAATACGCATTCTGAACACTAACCCTTTCATATGATACTCATATGTTCCTATAAAATGGAAGCATTATAACTTGGTACATTGTCGGTTTCATGCTATCATAATATTTATTTCTTCTCTCATCAATCTTGAGACACGTGCATTGCACGTACATGCCAACTAGCCAAAATAAAAAAGGCTAACCTCGCGGGTTGCCTGGCAGGTGAGTCCGGAGGTCACCTCACCTCGGGGCACAGCACACGGCGTGCCGGCGGGTCAGGCACGGCCCGTTTAGTCAAGTGTCAGGCCCAACCATACTTTTGGTCTGGCCCCAACCCGCTCGGCCAGCTATAATTGTCGTAGCTCCCATAAAAACACAGGAGGGTCTTTACACCTGCCTTGACATCTCATCATCCCAGCGACGCACATGCCTTATTCTTGGCGAATCCTATTTGATGCTAGTTGCGTCCGTTAATCAGGACTAGGGGACTAAGCGCGGCACCCGCCGCGCCCGTGGATTTGAACTTTTTTCATTTTTTTTTGAGGGATTAAATTTGAAGAAAGAGTCGCTTGAGGGTTTTTTTAAATTATTTTTTGCATTTTTTATGTATGATTTGCAGGGTTGTAGTTAGTAAATAAAAATGTCTTAGTTCTTGTGAAATTTTTAAATTTATGTTCGAACTTAGAAAGAAATTGAATATTTTGGAGGTGTTTTTTTTGGGAAATATTTTTTCTGTATTTTTTCGTCGTGGTTTGCATTGTGGTGATTCATAAAATTGAAGATGTGAAGTTTTGTGAATAGTTCAATTATATTTTCAAACTTGGAAGAAAGATTGTTCGTTTTTTTCCTGTATGCATTTTGTTCAAATTTTGAAGTTGCTAAAAGTCGCAGGGCATTCGTATCTTGATTTTTTTTTTTATGTTTCCTTAATATTCAGAGTTGGAAGGCATTCTAAATCCTGAAACATTAAAATCTGAAATTTGGTCGTATGACATAAATAGTCAACATTTTTTTGTGGCTGTTTCGATATGTTTTTTCATATTTTTCCGCTGGATATAGTTAAGGTTACTGATATTGTAGCATTTAGTAGTATTTGGAAGTTGTTTAAATAGTCTACAACAATATCTATAAAGTGTTCTAAATTATGTAAAGCATGTTCTATCTCAGAATTGTTTTTTTTTGTTTCAGTTATATTTGTTTGGAAAATAAGTTTAGAACAACTATTTGTCAATATTTACGGTTGTCGTATTTTATCCCTACGTATTATTTGAACTTTTCAAGGTTCGAAATAATTTTAAGATGTTCCCAAAGTATTTGCAAAGGCTATTTTAATTTACGCGAAGACACCTGAATGACATGCCATCTTAACTAATTTTGTTCAACCATAGATGCATAGCCAAATTAAATGGGTTATAAAACATACCCATGTTTTAAATTTAGGGTTTATTAGTGTTTGACTAATGTCATCAATGTGAATATTTTGAACATGTATGATTATGACATTAAAATAAAGATCACATTTTTCTGAAATTTTTGGTATATTGTACATGTTTTTCTGTTTTACAATGAATAAGATATGATTTGTTAAAGTTTAAACAATTTAATCCATTTGAGAGATTGAAAGAAAAAAATAATTTTGAAAGGGCTGACGTCAGCAATGGAGCCGAGCCGCCGGCTGCGCACGGGCGCGCCGCCGCGCATGGGCGGGACGCTCCGGCGAGCGCGCGCAAGCGCGGATGGGTGGCCGAGGTGCGCCTGGGCGCGGACAACCCGGAGGTGGCGGCGCCGCCCCCTAATTGTCACCGGAGCGTCGCCGGCGAAGCCCGGAAGCGGCGGCGGATGCGGCGACGGCGGCGGAGATCCCGGCGGCGACGCGGTGTTCTGGCAGCCGGCGCTCGGCCAAAACGAAGAGGCGGCGACGGCAGAGCTCGCCGTCTGGGTGGATTGGACCGGGGAGGTGCGTAGGAGCGGCGCTCCGCGGCGGCGGCGACGACGACAGCGTCGCGCGGGGGAGAGGAGAGGGCGTTGGTCGCTTTGCAGATAAGCCCCTGGCTTTGCGAGCAATTGCAATAAGGTCCTCCCGCAGAGGAAAACGTGGGATTCATGTGAATATGTGAAAGTGGGAGGGTTTGTTTGCAAAATGGCGCGGCGACCGGGTGGGCGACCAGCTAGGCACTGGGGCGACCGGCTGGTTACCTGTCCACGTGGCACGCTCCGAGTGGAAGAAATTCAGCATCTACAGTGCTGGGCGCGGATGAGGCGACGTGGACGATTCCTGGCCATCGGATTGCGTGATCGGCTGTGGTTTAGGGGCGACGTGGACGAATGAGGAGGGGCGGATTCTTCTGTCTTTTATATATAGTAGGATAGGATGTGCGTGCCACTCTAGTGCAGATTCGGCAGTAAGTGGGCCGTCCTAGGTACGTTTTCTTTTCTTGGTATTTTCCGATTTTGCGAAGCTTCCGACCGTTATTTATTTATTTTTCACTGGTTTTCTTTTCTGCAAGCTTCCAGCCAGGTTTATCTATTTTTTGTTCAGTTTTTTGGTTCTTCTTTCCTATTAGTTTTTTAGGTTTTTAAGTTTTAAAATGTTCAGATTAAAAAAAATCATATTTGTAAAATATTCAAATTTAAAAATTCTTCAGATTTTGAAAAAAAGTTCAAATTTAAAACTTGTTCAAATTTCCAAAATGTTTAGATTTCAAAATGTTCAATTTTGAAAAATGTTCAGATTTTAAAAAGTTCAGGTACCATTTTCAAATTCATGAATATTTTTACAAATTTGTGAATTTTTTAATCAAGGAACTGTTTTTATTTCACCAAGATTAGTAGGAAAAAACTAGACAAGAAAAGGCCGTACATTTTTTCCCTATACACACCACGCTAGCTGGGTGGAGGCGAGCGGGAAAAAAAAGTAAACGGAGAAAAAAAACGCTGAACGCAGTAAACGGGCCAAGCCCAATAACAAACAAATACAGAGAGTGGGGTGCGGGTACGATCGCAAACCTACGCTACCAGCAATGAATAGGGGTTCCCCTTCTTTTCTTGCACTTCTTAGCTCTACCACAAATTTCACCTCAGGAGAATGATATCTTGACTACTGCCTTTAGTGAGAAGGAAGTATTCAAAGCTATCTCTCAAATGGAACATAATAAAGCTCCCAGGCCTGATGGTTTACCGGCTGAATTCTATGAAAAGTTTTGGGAAGTAATTAAGAATGATTTGATGGCTATGTTTGCCGAATTACATAATGGAGATAACCCTCTTTTTAAATTGAATTTTGGGGTAATCACGTTGCTGCCCAAAAAATAGGATGCTAGTAGAATTGAACAATATAGACCCATTTGCTTATTGAATGTTAGTTTTAAGATCTTCACTAAAGTGGGAACGACTCGAGTGTCAGCAATTGCGCATAAAGTAATTCCGCCCTCCCAATCTACCTTCATTCCAGGCAGGAACATCCTTGAAGGGGTGGTTTGATAAGGATCAACGTGATCCAAAGGGTTTTAGGTCCAATCTTTCACGGCGATCAGTAGCAACAGTGATAATTAACGCGGCTTACATCTGGACGATGCAAACTCACGCGAACAACAAGCAAACCCTTCTCGGCGAGAGGAATTACTTGGACGGTTCTAGACGAACCACGCAGTAATAAGAAGCACAACACCTCTAATCCAACGCAATGAAACAACCTTGATCGGTCTCAACGGATACACACAGGGATTTCCACCCCACGGCACGGCGGCCAAAACACACACGTGTTTTTAACTCATAAAATTCAACCTAAGTATTTCCATGGTAGATACATGTACTGGAACTTTGAGTCGGTCTTCTTGCATGGCAAAAGAAATAGAAACAAATATCTGATTTTTATTTTGTTGCCCAAATTAGTGGAATCAAATCCTGTTTTATCTCCAACTGTTGCACCAGAAAAGATCTCATATTTCCTGTTGATTGGCTGCATCGTGTCATGCCTCAACTGCATATAACTTGGTTCAATTTTAATCGGATAAAAAACAATACTAGGTGCGGGCCGTATCATCCTCCCCTTCTTCAAAGGAAACCGTCCTCGGTTTCAAGTCAGTCTCCAAAGGAACAACGCTGTCTCTTGATTTCACGGATGCTACAAAAGTTACAGCAGCCGCATCCTCTTTCTTCTTTGCTTCCTTTTGCTCCCGCATCTTCTGCAGCCGGTCTTTTCTCCAAGCAATAAATGCCTTCTTCTCCATGGCCTTCAGAATATATATATATTTCCTCGAGTGACAGTGTAAGTGTTGGCAAGAAAATTGTACACAACTTTATTCTCCTTGTATCATGGCTCTCCCAGTAGCAAATAACATGAAATCATCGGCACCGGTATCACATCGCACAAAATCTCAGAAGAAAATTTGCCGATGGAAAACTGTACCATAGTTTGATGGGTGATGTCGAGCTTGGCGTGGCACCTCCTCAATGAATAGGGTCGTGGATGTGGTGTCGTCGACAGCTCCAGTTTCTCCACCATGTCGACGCCGACCGCGCTGATCGCACTGCCGTGGTCGATCGTCATGGCGCAAGCTCTCTCTCCCACTTTACAGTAGGTATGAAAAAGCTCGGCGCCATAGCCCTCCTCCTCCAGCATGAAATCGCTAGACAACCTCCAATAGCTTCTCCTCAATGATGACGCGCCGACCATCTCCTCCGCCGTGCCGTGAGCAACTTGGCGCTCCGATACCAAGATGATAAGGATCAACGTGATCCAAAGGGTTTTAGGCCCAATCTTTCACGGCGATCAGTAGCAACAGCTATAATTAACGCGGCTTACGATCTGGGCGATGCAAACTCACGCGAACAACAAGCAAACCCTTCTCGGTGAGAGGAATAACTTGGACGGTTCTAGACGAACCACGTAGTAATTAGAAGCACAGCACCTCTAATCCAACGCAATGAAACAACCTTGATCGGTCTCAACGGATACACACAGGGATTTCCACCCCACGGCACGGCGGCCGAAACACACACGTATTTTTAACTCATAAAATTCAACCTAAGTTTTTCCACGGTAGATACATGTACTGGAACCTTGAGTCGGTCTTCTTGCATGGCGACAGAAATAGAAACAAATATCTGATTTTTATTTTGTTGCCAAAATTAGTGGAATCAAATCATGTTTTATCTCCAACTGTTGCACCAGAAAAGATCTCATATTTCCTGTTGATTGGCTGCACCGTGTCATGCCTCAACTGCAGATAACTTGGTTCAATTTTAATCAGATCAGAAACAATACTAGGTGTGGCCGTATCATGGTTATTCTACATGAATCTATCCATGAAATACAGAGGAAAAATTAGATGGTGTCTTATTCAAAATTAATTTTGAAAAGGCATATGATAAAGTCAAATGGTCATTTGTACAACAAGCTCTACGCATGAAGGGTTTTGATTCTAAATGGTGCGAGTGGGTGGGTAGATTCATTCAGGGAAGTAGTGTGGGAATTCGTGTAAATGACGACATTGGTCATTATTTTCAGCTCTAAAGGGTTTAAGAGAGGGAGACCCGCTATCTCCGGTATTGTTTAATATTGTAGCAGATATGTTGGTTGTTCTCATTGCAAGGGCAAAGGAGGATGGTAAAGTTGGTAGCCTTATTCCTCATCTTGTAGAGGGCGGTGTATCAATTCTACAACGGATGACACAATTCTATTCTTAGAACATGATGTTGAGAAGGCAGTAAATATGAAGTTGATTTTATCAATGTTTGAGCAATTGTCTGGGCTCAAGATAAATTTTCATTAGAGTGAGCTTTATTGTTTTGGTAAAGCTAAGAATATGCAACATGAATACCGCTCAATTTTCGGTTGCGAAATTGGATCTCTGCCTTTTAAGTATTTGGGTATTCTGATACACTACCGTAAATTGTTGAACACGGAGTGGAAGACCGGTTTGAGAAGAAACTAGGATGCTGGGCGGGTTAGATGCTCTCATATGGAGATCGTCTTGTCTTAGTTAATTCGGTTTTAACAAGTTTCCCAATGTTTCTGCTTTTTTTTTTCAAATCCCAGTGGGGGTGCGGAAAAGGCTAGATTTTTATTGCTCTAGATTTTTTGGCAGAGTGATAAGCACAAAAGAAAGTATAGATTATCTAAATGGAACATTATCTTTCGACCTAAAGACCAAGGGGGGCGGGAATTGAAGTCTTAGAGATAAAAAACAAATGCTTACTAAGCAAATGGCTGTACAAAATTCTTCATGAAGAAGGAGTATGGAAGGAGTTGTTATGTAACAAATACTTAAATAATAAAACACTATCGCAATTTGAGGCCAAGCCTACCGATTCTCCCTTTTGGAAAGGGTTGATGTCAGTTAAAAATAAGTTTTTCAAACGAGGTTCTTTTAATGTGGGCAATGGTCTTCATACTCGGTTTTGGGAGGATACTTGGCTTGGTAATAAACCTCTAGCTGAACAATATCCCTCACTCTTCAACGTTGCTCACCACAAGAATGTTGTGGTGGCGCAGGTCCTAGCAAATAATCCTTTAAACATTGAGTTTTGGAGAGCTTTGACAGGGGATAAGTGGATTTCATGGTTAAAACTGGTAGAAAGACTAATGAATGTTAATCTATCAGAAGATGATGATGCTTTTATATGGAAGCTGACAACTACCAGGAAATTCACGGTTAGCTCTATGTATGCTGATTTTATGCACGGACATACTCCTTTTTTGTGAAAATACTTGTGGAAACTCAAAGTTCCGTTAAAGATAAAAAATAGTTATTTGGTTTCTCCAACGGAAAGTGCTTCTTACTAAGGATAACCTCATTAAAAGAAATTGGGCTGGTAATTAACAATGTGCTTTTTGTCAATCGGAGGAGTCCGTTGAGCATTTGTTTATTACTTGTCCTTTTGCTCGGCATATATGGAGATTGATTCATTTTACTTTTAACATCTCTCCACCTACTAGTGTTTATAATATGTTTGGACATTGGTTAGACAAGGGCCGGTCCACACATTTCCGAGGCCCTGGGGCGAGACAACAAAATAGGGCCCTTGTAGGCAAATAATAATTTAGAATGTGTCGTATTTCAAAAGAAATTTAGTAATCAGTACATAGCATAAAACGATAGTTTTTTAACAGGGACAATAAAACACACACCACAAATTATTTATTTGTAATGATCCATGGAACTACATCATAATAGTATGGAGACAATATCGTTCTACAAAAGATCACTGTTCTAAGTGGCACAAAGAGACCATAAGTTCATCAATTCATGTGCAAAACAAAACAAAACTTGTCAAAACTGATAGCAAACTTCTCCAAAACTTTCTCCATAACTTACATTTGTTTCTAGCCTCCCCAATCTAGCGCTGTTGGTCTCGATTAATGGCTGTGACGACCTCGAATTTGGAAGTGCACGGGAGCGGCGGGGTTTGTGAAATGTGAGGAAGGCGAGAAGACTAGAGACGAGCAGGCGATTGGACTACAGAGGAGAACGACCGGGTGCAACGTAGCTATCGATTGGATTTTTAGTTGTACCGATCCACTCTTTTTGACCCGTGAATGCTAGCAGCGTGGTGGGCTTGGGCTATTTTTTTTTCTGTTGTATACATATACTAGACTACTACCTCCTCCATTTTTTAATATAAGATATTTTAGCATTTGTCCACATTTACGTATATCTAGATGTATGTAGACATATTTTAGTGTGTATGTGCACTCATATTTGTATGCATGTAGACAACATGTTGGATAGCTAAAACTTCTTATATTCATGCACGGAGGGAGTAGCTGGGATGGGGCCCCCTACTTCCCAGGGGCCCAGGGCGACTGCCCCGTTGCCCCGGCCCATAGGCCGGGCCTGGGTTAGACTGGGTAGATAAAAAAACCAAGGCCCGTCTTCGCATTGGCACTTATGCTTTTGTTTGGGCTATTTGAAACTGTAGAAACGATGTGGTGTTTAACAAGACTAGAGGTGCTCGTTTTTTACAGGTGGTACACAAGGCTTTCTAGTGGATTCATATGTGGTCCTTCCTTTTGCCACAGGACCATCGTACATTCATGGACTGTGGGTGTACCCGTTTGATGGCGGTTGTTCAGGCTATTTTCAACCGCAGTGGATGGCAGCATACTTGGAGACTTCAGGATGCGTAGTCTTCATTTTAGTGCTTTGTTTCGGTGGCTGATTCATGTAGCCACTTTAGTTGATCCTTGATGTAATAACTTCATGCTACTTTGAACTCTTTCGACTTTTATTTTTAATATAAAACGGCTGTGTTGCATCATCACGATGCAGAGGCCGGGGACACCATTTCAAAAAAAAAAAAAAACCTAGGCCTCATGAAGTCATATTTCTGTACAAATTCTCTTGCAAAGATAATAGACAATCATTGCCGAACACTTTGTGCTTACTTGCATCTTTGTTTTGAATGTATTCCACGTTTCGGTGATATCCGGATACTTCATCAATGTCAAAAAGCTTACGTGAGTGTCTACACTTTATACTGTGTTCCTCAATAAACAAGCTCCTGGACAACAGTCATGTTCCCAAATGGCCGTTAGGTGGGCTGGGATCGAATCAAAAGTCATGTTGGATGTTGGACAGCATATGCGTCAAACTGGCTCCCTTTTTCTCATTTGGTTTCTTCTCCTCCAATCCAACGGACAGTACATGCAGAAAAAGAGATGGATTCCATATCCGGGAATATCATTAAGACAGCCAACGCGAATCATCTTCTTACCATTCAACGGAAAGAAGAAAACAATTAGCACAATAATCTGATCGCATGCGTCACTAGTGATGCGCAACGAAGTGTTACTTTGCAGCTCCTAAATCGCAGACGACCTCTTCTAAGGTCCAACTACTATACACAGCTATATAAAAGCGCCCAATGCGAACCTATGCTTGCACATACAAGCAAAGATCTATAGTTGTGATTGATGAGCAAGAAAGAACAGACAGTGCACAACAATGGCAAGAGAGGGAGATTTGAAGCTGCTCGGCCTGCTGGTGAGCCCATTCGTAGTCCGTGTACGCATGGCGCTGAGCATGAAGGGCGTGAGATAGGAGTACATCGAACAGGACGTCTTCAACAAGGGCGAACTCCTCATCAAGTCCAACCCCGTGCACAACAAAGTGCCTGTGCTCATCCACGACGGCAAGCCCATCTGCGAGTGGCTGGCCATCCTGGAGTACGTCGATGAGATCTGGGGCGCGACGGGCCCTTCCATCCTCCCCGCCGACCCCTACGAGCGTGCCACTGCTCGCTTCTGGGCCACCTATGTTGACGACAAGGTTTGTGGAATTTCCAAGTTCTATTGTTGGTATTTAAGAGTCTAGTGATGGGATTACTTTCAATATTTGACAGATTTCTTTGATTTTTGCAGTGCCAAGTTTTTGGTCTGTCCACAAATTGGCATGGCAGGTTTCGCAAAAACTCTTAAGCAACCGTTGTAAGGGCCCTTTTGTTTGGGCTGGCTGTGGCTGCTGTGCAGAAAAGCTGATGTCCAGGAGAAGCTGCTTTTTTCAGTGGAAGTCTTTGACAACCCAGCTGGCTGTCTGACTGTAGATTGTGGAATTGTTTGAAACACCCTTTACAGTCATCAGAGTAGTTTCGGATGCGTTGTTTCAGATTGGACCACTTAAAGCACCCGGGCCAGATGGTTTTCCAGCACGTTTTTTCCAGAGGAATTGGGATACTCTGAAAGGAAAAGTTATTGGTGCGGTTCAGGAATTTTTTCGGACAGGTAATATGCCGGAGGGTGCCAACATTACCTCTATTGTTGTCTAATTCCTAAAGTGAGTAATCCTTGCAAACTCTCTGAATATCGGCCAATAAGTCTTTGTAATGTGGTTTACAAAGTGGTTTCAAAATGTTTGGTGAATAGACTTAGGCCTTTGCTCGATGGGATTATCTCACTGTCCCAAAGTGCCTTTGTTCCTGGGAGGATGATAACTGACAATGCCTTGTTAGCTTTTGAGTGTATCCACCATATTAAGCAAGAAAAAGACCCTACAAAGAGTTTTTGTGCTTATAAGCTTGATTTATCAAAGGCATATGATCGGGTTGATTGGTCATTCTTGAGGCAGGTGATGCAAAAGCTGGGTTTCTCTCACCCTTTCATTGATTGGATAATGTCGTGTGTAACGTCGGTGAGATACTCTGTAAAATTTAATGGGACCCTCTTGGATTCATTTGCACCGTCGCGTGGGCTACGGCAAGGTGACCCTTTGTCTTCGTTCTTATTTGTGTTTGTTGCTGACGGTCTTTCTGCTCTTTTAAAGAAAGGGATTGATGAGAATATGTTATCTCCAATCAAAGTGTGCCGACGTGCCCCTGGTGTCTCCCACTTATTATTTGCCGATGATACACTATTGTTCTTCAAAGGGACGCATGATCAAGCTACATATGTGAAGAAGGTTCTAGACATTTATGCCTCCTCTACAGGACAGCTTATAAACCCAACAAAATGCTCCCTTTTATTTGGTGACTCGTGTGCTACTGATGTGCAAGAGGATATTCGGTCTGTCCTGGAGGTCTCCTCTCTAGCTTTTGAGGAGAAGTACTTGGGTCTCCCAACTCCTGATGGTCGCTTGTCAAGAGGAAAATTGCAAAATCTTCAAGCGCAACTGACTAAGAGGCTGCTTGTTTGGGGAGATGGACATCTAGCTCAGGCCGGAAGGGAAGTGTTTATTAAAGCAATAGCTCAAGCTTTGCCAACATACTTAATGGGTGTGTTTAAGTTGCCATTTTCTGTATGTGATGAATTAACAAAGCTGGTGAGGATTTTTTTATTGGGGAGCAGAAGCTGGTAAGAGGAAAACTCATTGGCGTTCTTGGGAGAAATTACAACGACCTAAGAATCAAGGAGGTCTTGGTTTTCGTGACTTCCGAGTTTTCAATCAAGCACTACTGGCTCGGCAAGCTTGGAGGTTGATTATGAAGCCTGACAGCCTTTGTGCGCAGGTTCTTAAAGCCAAATATTACCCTAATGGGAAGTTAGAGGACACGGTGTTTTCTGGTAATGCTTCGTCTACCTGGCAGGCAATTTCGCATGGCCTAGATCTCTTGAAGAAGGGCCTTATATGGCGAGTAGGAAATGGCCAGAACATTCGGATTTGGAGAGACCCGTGGATCCCTAGACCATTTTCCTAGAGACCAATTTCAGCAAAGAGAAGATGTAGGCTGCGGTTTGTTTCAGAACTGATTGATCAGTTTGGGGCCTGGAAGATGGACCTTCTGAATCAATATTTCATTCCAGCAGACATTGCTGAAATTTTGAAAATTACTCCATCTGCAAGATTGGATGCTGATCAGCTTGCTTGGGCTCCGATGAAGCACGGAATTTTTACAGTAAAAAGTGCTTACAATATGGCCATGAATGAATCGTGGAGTCCCTCTTCGGCATCTTCTAGCTCTTCGCCTGATGGTACACGAAGGGTCTGGGATCTTATTTGGAAGGCTTCGGTTCCACCGAAGATCCAACATTTCGCTTGGCGTCCTGCTACTGATTCCTTGCCAACATGGAAAAATAAGTGTTCCAGAACACTTGAGGTAATTGATCAATGCCCTGTCTGTGGTAGAGAGCCAGAAGAAAACTTTCACCCGTTTGTCAAATGTTTGATGGCTCGGCAACTCTGGGAATACATGGCTGAAAAGTGGCAGTTACCTAGCTTAGATTCCATCAAGAATACAGGGGTAGACTGGCTTCTTAACCTCCTTTGCAATCTGAATAGTGGGATGATCAGCAAGGTTCTGATGATTTTTTGGCGTATTTGGTACGTTAGAAACGAAATTGTGCATGATAAACCATCCCCGCCACTTGAAGTATCTAGGCATTTTCTCATGAGCTACATGGAGTCCTTGACTCAGATTAAATACCATTCGTGTCAGGATATTATAAAAGGAAAGTTCATCTTGGATCCGGAGGAGAGCCAATTTCATAAAGCTCCAAACCGCACTAAAGTTCTGAGGGTCAGGTGGAGTCCTCCACCTGATGGCTGGTTTAAGCTTAACACGGATGGATCTTTCGATGCTCATGGAGATGCAGGTGCTGGGTGCATTATCCGAGATCATATGGGTGAGATTATTCTGTCATCATGCCGACAGTTAATTTCCGGCAGGGATGCTTTAGATGCTGAACTGAAATCGTTACTAGAGGGGATTTCTTTGGCATTACATTGGTGCAGCCAACCATTGAAGATTGAAGTGGATTGTTTGGAGATAATCAAAATGCTGGAGAATAAAGAGGTGGATCGATCAGTCTATTCAACTACGGTAGAGGAAATCAAAAGCTTGATGATGATTCGCCAAACTTGTATTACTCATATTTCTAGAAACCAGAATACTAGTAGTCATTTCATGGCAAACTATGCTAGAACAAATTCTCATACGGCTGTGTGGCTTGCCTCTAGTCCAGAGGGCCTGTTAAGCACATGCCAAGTTTGTAATTCCTCTGTTTAATTAATATAAGTTTTATTTCGCAAAAAAAATTCAAGTCAAACTTCATATCCATACAATTGTCATTACATAACCATTACGAATATATAGTTGTCCAAAATACAATTCCAAAACAGCCTTCTCCATTGCAAATTAACAACAACCTATAACACAAAAACTACAAAATTACTCTATGAAATAGTTATGCAATCTACCTAATCAATGTGATAAGCAAGCAAGCAGTAGCATCTACCAGGAAGCAATATCTTCATGCATACATGATACGTCTCAAACGTATCTATAATTTTTGATGTTCCATATTAATATTATACCAATTGTTACATGTTTTGCATCCACTTCATCTCATTTTTATACATTTTTTGGGACTAACCTATTAACAAGATGCCACAGTGCCAGTTCCTGTTTTCTGCTGTTTTTGTATTACAGAAAAGCTGTTCTAGAAATATTCTCGGAATTGGACGAAAATCAACGGAGATCCCTATTTCACCGACACGTACACGGAGTCCAAAGGGGAGACGGAGGAGCGCCAGGAGGCAGCCACACAAGGGCTCGGCGCGGCCCCACCTCCTGCCACGCCGAGGGTGCGTGTGGGCCCCTCGGGTGCCCTCAGCCGCCGCCCTTTCGCCTATTTATTCCTCCCAACACGAAAACCCTAAATACCCTAGTCATATTCCACGAAAAGTTCCAGAGGCGCCGCCGTCGTCAACCCTAGCTCGGGAGGGTTCTGAAGCTCTTCCCGGCACCCTGCCGGAGAGGGGAATCATCACCAGAGGGCTCTACATCGCCATGCCTGCCTCCGGAGTGATGCGTGAGTAGTTCATCCTTGGACTACGGGTCCATAGCAGTAGCTAGATGGTTGTCTCTCCACTTTATGCTATCATGTTTAGATCTTGTGAGCTGCCTAACATGATCAAGATCATCTTATTGTAATGCTACATGTTGTGTTTGCTGGGATCCGATGAATATTGAATACTATGATCAAGTTGATTATTAATCTATGTTACATGTTATTTATGATCTTGCATGCTTTCCGTTACTAGTAGATGCTTTGGCCAAGTAGATGCTTGTAACTCCAAGAGTGAGTATTTATGCTAGATAGTGGGTTCAGTCTCCAGTAATCTGGGCGAGTGACAGCAACGTCTAAGGTTGTGGATGTGCTGTTGCCACTAGGGATAACCTAACAATGCTATGTCCACGGTCATATGTACTTGTTTACATTACGCACATTACTTAATGCAATTATCCGTTGCTTGCAACTTAATACCAACGGGGAACACAGATGTCAACCTGAAGGTGGATTATTAGTCATAGATGCGGTTGGATAACGGTCTATGTATCTTGTCGTAATGCCCAATTAAATATCATGGTAGTCATCTTGTCATATATATGCATTGTCATGCGCTCAATATTTTATCAATTGCCCAGCTGTAATTTGTTTACCCAACATGTCGTTTATCTTTATGGAGAGACACCACTAGTGAACTGTGGACCCCGGTCCATTCTTTTACACTGATAAAACACCAACTGCAAACAATTGTTCTCTTTTACTTTCTGCAATTAAACATTATTTTCCACACCATACGTTTAATCCTTTGTTACAGCAAGCCGGGAAGATTGACAACCTTCCTGTTTCGTTGGGGCAAAGTAGTTTGATTGTGTTGTGTGCAGGTTCCACGTCGGTCGCCGGATTCCCTGGTGTTGCGCCGTGCCATATTCCGCCACCAACAACCTTCTGAAGTGCTCTACTCCTACTGGTTCGATAACCTTGGTTTCATACTGAGGGAAAACTTGCTGCTGCACTGCTTCATACCTTCCTCTTGGGGTCTCCCAACGAACGTGTGATTTCACGTCATCAAGCATAATTTTCTGGCGCCGTTGCCGGGGAGTGGAAGTACTTCGGTTCAGCAGTCTCCTAACTTCCCCTTCAACACGCCATAATTTTCTGGCGCCGTTGCCGGGGAGTTAGCAGGCTTCTGCAAGGGAGTCTCACGCTTCCAATCTCTTTACTTTGTTTTTGTCTTGCTTAGTTTACTTTTATTTTATCTTGTTTGCTTTTAATTATCAAAAACACAAAAAATTAAATTCTGCATCTAGTTTATTTCGGTTTGTTATTATGTCTAGTTGTTTACTTGATATCAATGGCTTCTCTCTTTGAAACAAAATCGTGTTGGCTAAGTGGGTTCACGGAGGATCAACAAAATTATTATAAGGAATACCGCTTTTCTAAAAAAGGGGTACATTTATGGGAACAATAAGTAGATTGAATTATTTTGCTAAGAACTTGTGCTCTACTTATGATGAATCCTACTGCTTTAATGAATCTTTTTGTTGTAGAAGGCATAAACACCTCCCTTTCCAATGTGATTATAATGATAATGAAACCTTGGCTGCTTATGCTAAAGGAAACTATGACTTTGGTAATCTTGAACAAATTGAAGAATTTGTTGTTTTTAAGGGTGCCTATGAAATTGCTGGTTTTATTCAAGATGATGATTCTCCTTATAAAACTGAGAATTTTGCTATACTTGGTTATTGCCTTGAATATTACAATGATAATCCCTATATTACTGAATTTCTTGAGAAAACTTATTCTCGAGAACAACTTGTTGCCTTTCAGGAACCTGTGGGAGAAGAAATTGCTGAAACTGAAGCCTCATTGGATGAAAAAGAGGAGAGAGTGAAGACAAAAGGAGGATCACCTTCTAATGATAGTAACTCTTTAACTCTTACATTATATATTACCCTCCATGCCTACCTAAGGAGGAAGAACGCTATATTGTTAAATGTCATGATTCTATTGAAATATCTCCTTTTGATAAATTTGAAGTAAACAAATTCCTTGACTCAATAAAAGAAGAAATAACAGGAAATAAAATGGTGCTCCCTACTGTTATATATGATAATTCTCTTGATGATGGTCCTATATTGCCTGATAATATTAATTATACTGCTATTGTCAAAAGTGGGTTTAATGACCCCACTGTTTTTTAGCTTAATAAAAATTATGTGTTTTTAGATCATGAAAAGCATGCTTTATGTGATAGTTATATTGTTGAGTTTGTTCATGATGCTACTGAAAGTTATTATGAGAGAGGAAAATATGGTTGTAAAAGTTTTCAAGTCACTAAAACACCTCTCTTTATGTTGAAAGTTTTGAAGTTATATTTGTTTCATCTTTCTATGCTAGTTGCTTTATGCTTCAATAATTTATTTTGTTATAAGATTCCTTTGCATAGAAAGTGGGTTAGACTTAAATGTGTTTGATATTTGCCTCTTGATGCTCTCTTTTGTTTTTCAACTCTTATTCTTATGAGAGCATCATTAAAATCTTCTAGCCTAGCTAAAAGGCATTAAAGAAAGCGCTTTTGGGAGGCAACCCATTATTTTTGTTTTCTTTTTTAGTCAAGGAGGTTGTTTACTTCTGTAGCAACTCCTTTGTATCTTTACTTTTCGCATTGTTGTGCCAAGAGTAGTCTCTAATGATAAGATGATGCTAGATTTTGATTGCTGCGCAGGAACAGATTTCTGCTGTTCACCGTATTAATTATCTAAAATCAACAGAATGTGATTTAAATCTGCAAATTTTTGTGCGTAATCCTGATGTATGTACGCATCTTTCATTAGTTCAAAGTTTTTCAATCTGAGCATCGTAAGTGCCTCGAAAAAATTCGTCTTTGCGGACTGTTCTGTTTTAGACAGATTATGTCTTTTATTTTGCATTCTCTCTTTTACTAGTGTTGGGTGGAATTCTTTTTTGGGTGGAAGAGCTTCACATAACATCAGTGGCAGTAGCTAATGTTTAAAGTAACGGTCATATTGCGTCTTTACAGAACATGTGAGTTTTTGATTGTGCACTAACCCTCTAATGAGATTTACTTTGAGTTTGGTGTGGCGGAAGTTTTCAAGGGTCAAGAGGGAAGAGTGATATAATAGGATGGAGAAGAGTGAAGAGCTCAAGCTTGGGGAGGCTCCCATGGATCTCCCCAGCATATTTCAAGAAGACTCAAGCGTCTAAGCTTGGGGATGCCCAAGGCATCCCCTTCTTCATCGTCAAAATTATCAGGTCATCTCTAGTGAAACTATATTTTAATTCTTTCACATCATATGTGCTATTCTTGGAGCGTCTGTGTGCTTTTATTTTCAGTATGTTATTTTTATTTTGTGATCAACTTGATTGGATCCTAGCATTCTTGATTGGGAGAGAGACACGCTCCGCTTTTTCATGAGAATACTCCTATTCTTCACTTATATTTGTTGAGTATTCATATCTAGCGTGTTCAAGCTTTTAGCTCTTGTTTTCATGTATCTCTTGTCAGAGCTATTAGTTCTTTTAAAGAAAGTACTCTCTTACTTCACTTATACTTGTTTGGAGAGTTATTGAAATAAGTTGATTGGTGTTTGGTTGGAACAGAAAATGTTGCATGTGGTAAATGGTATAATGGAAAAGACTTGCATACTCTTGTAGATCACTAATTGGATAATTTGATACTTGTCAATTGTTTTGAGTTAACAAGTAGGTCATGATTAAATTTTTGCATCATGTAAGTTAAGCCCATTAGTGAAGAACTACCGTAAAGCTTGTTGAAATTTGGTTTGCATGGGTGGTATCTCTAAGGTCTAGATATTTTCTAATAAAAGGGTTTGGTTAACAAGGAAGACGGTATGAAGTCTTATAATGCTTGCAATATGTTGGTCATATAAAACTTGGTGTACCGGTTGATATTCTTGTTTGCTTACATAACCTTGCTAGCCTAAACTCTGTACTGAGAGGGAATGCTTCTCGTGCATCCAAATCCTTGAGCCAAAATCCATGCCATTTGTGTCCACCATAACTACCTATATGTGGTATTTCCTTGCCACTCCAAGTAAATTTTTCATGTGCTACCTTTAAACTATTCAAAATTGTTACTACTCCTTTTTGTGTCAATGTTTACCAAGCTCATGAGGACGTGGTGGATGTCTTTATGGCACTTGTCAAGCAGACTTTACCATCAGACTAGCGGCATATACATCCGCTTATCTATTAATTTTGCAAAAAGAGCTGGCAACGGGGTGCCCAGTCCCAATTAATTACAACTTTAACCGCTTAATTCTCTTCACATTTTGTCAACTGAATACTCAGTGAAATATCTGCATGTGTAAACAAAGAGAAAAGAGGGATGATCTGCCTTGCTGGTAGAAATAACGTCCTTCATGGGAGCCGCTCTTAAAAGTCTGTTTGGCCGGGGTCATATTGTACTTTCCACTACTGATTCGTTGACCAATTAACACACACCTCCAAAACTTAATTTTTACTCTCTATATGATTTCAAAAACTAAAAAGCTCTAGCACATGATTTAATCCCTGCTTCCCTCTGCGAAGGGCCTTTCTTTTACTTTTATGTTGAGTCAGTTTTCCTACTTCTTTCTATCTTCCACAAGCAAACACTAGTGTCAACTTTGGTACAACATTTGTTATATGCTACATATTGGACTTATTATATTGCTTTGTGTTGACAATATCCATGAGATAAATATGTTGAAAGTTGAAGCAAACGCTGAAACTTAAATCTTCCTTTGTGTTGGTTAAATACCTTTTACTTAAACTATTGCTTTATGAGTTAACACTTATGTAAACCTGTGGATGCATTGTCTCCAAAGTACTATTCATGAAAAGTTTAGCTTGTATGATTCAGTGTTTACTCATTATCTATTTGGTAGCAAATTATAGACCATTGACTTGGATCACTTCATTCACTTACATGTGCCTTACAATACTATTTGATCAAGATTATGATGGTAGCATGTCACTTCAAAAATTATTTTGTTTTATCGTTTACCTACTCGAGGACGAGTAGGAACTAAGCTTGGGGATGCTGATACGTCTCAAACGTATCTATAATTTTTGATGTTCCATGTTGATATTATACCAATTGTTACATGTTTTGCATCCACTTCATATCATTTTTATACATTTTTTGGGACTAACCTATTAACAAGATGCCACAGTGCCAGTTCCTGTTTTCTGCTGTTTTTGTATTCAGAAAAGCTGTTCTGGAAATATTCTCGGAATTGGACGAAAATCAACGGAGGTCCCTATTTCACCGACACGTACACGGAGTCCAAAGGGGAGACGGAGGAGCGCCAGGAGGCGGCCACACAAGGGCTCGGCGCGGCCCCACCTCCTGCCGCGCCGAGGGTGCGTGTGGGCCCCTCGGGTGCCCTCAGCCGCCGCCCTTTCGCCTATTTATTCCTCCCACGCGAAAACCCTAAATACCCGAGTCATATTCCACGAAAAGTTCCAGAGGCGCCGCCGTCGTCAACCCTAGCTCGGGAGGGTTCTGAAGCTCTTCCCGGCACCCTGCCGGAGAGGGGAATCATCACCGGAGGGCTCTACATCGCCATGCCTGCCTCCGGAGTGATGCGTGAGTAGTTCATCCTTGGACTACGGGTCCATAGCAGTAGCTAGATGGTTGTCTCTCCACTTTATGCTATCATGTTTAGATCTTGTGAGCTGCCTAACATGATCAAGATCATCTTATTGTAATGCTACATGTTGTGTTTGCTGGGATCCGATGAATATTGAATACTATGATCAAGTTGATTATTAATCTATGTTACATGTTATTTATGATCTTGCATGCTTTCCGTTACTAGTAGATGCTTTGGCCAAGTAGATGCTTGTAACTCCAAGAGTGAGTATTTATGCTAGATAGTGGGTTCAGTCTCCAGTAATCTGGGCGAGTGACAGCAACGTCTAAGGTTGTGGATGTGCTGTTGCCACTAGGGATAACCTAACAATGCTATGTCCACGGTCATATGTACTTGTTTACATTACGCACATTACTTAATGCGATTATCCGTTGCTTGCAACTTAATACCAACGGGGAACACGGATGTCAACCTGAAGGTGGATTATTAGTCATAGATGCGGTTGGATAACGGTCTATGTATCTTGTCGTAATGCCCAATTAAATATCATGGTAGTCATCTTGTCATATATATGCATTGTCATGCGCTCAATATTTTATCAATTGCCCAGCTGTAATTTGTTTACCCAACATGTCGTTTATCTTTATGGAGAGACACCACTAGTGAACTGTGGACCCCGGTCCATTCTTTTACACTGATAAAACCACCAACTGCAAACAATTGTTCTCTTTTACTTTCTGCAATTAAACATTATTTTCCACACCATACGTTTAATCCTTTGTTACAGCAAGCCGGGAAGATTGACAACCTTCCTGTTTCGTTGGGGCAAAATAGTTTGATTGTGTTGTGTGCAGTTCCACGTCGGTCGCCGGATTCCCTTGCGACGTGCCATATTCCGCCACCAACAACCTTCTGAAGTGCTCCTACTCCTACTGGTTCGATAACCTTGGTTTCATACTGAGGGAAAACTTGTTGTTGCACTGCTTCATACCTTCCTCTTGGGGTCTCCCAACGAACGTGTGATTTCACGTCATCAATACACACGGTACAAATAAATCACAAATTGGAAGCACGAATGGAAAAAATGGGAAGGGCCTCGGCCGGGATTGTCCTCACCAAGCAGAACGGCGGCGGGGCGGTGGGGTGGTGTCGCTGCGGCGGTCGAGGATGGCGCGGTCCTGGGTGTCGAGGACGGCGCGGATCGGGGCCTCCGTCGACGGCAAGATGGCGAAGTGCGGGGCGTGGAGGAGGTGCGGACCGGGGCGGCGGGGGAGGCGCGGTGGTGCGGCGGCTGGGCGTCGAGGAACCCTAGCTAGCCTCGCTCCGGTGGGTCGCGACGAGGAAAAGAAAATGCTCGGTTGGGGTCTGCTCGGGCTGGGTTGCACGGTTCGTTTGGTGGCAGTTCTCTCATAATTACAAGCAACAACATGACCTAAATCGGATGCCCCTTCGGTTGACTCGCGGGGAAGCTCGGGAAGCACCTCAAATGGTGCTTTTTTCCGTATGAAGGAAATCGAATGGCTTTGGCAATGCCTTTTGGTTCGTTTGAGCTGCTTATTTCTGTGGAAAGCCTCCAAAAGCTGAAACAAAAGGGCCCTAAACATCGCGGTTTGCGTCTTGCAGCCGTTCCCTGCTTGGATGGGAGTCTTGAAGGCGACGACGGAGGAAGACAAGGCCGAGAAGGTGAACCAGACGCTCGAGGTGCTTGGGCACCTGGAGGAGGCTTTCGCGAAGTGTTGAGAGGGGAAGGCCTTCTTCGGCGGCGACTCCGTCGGGTACCTCGACCTCGCTCTCGGTAGCAACTTGTTCTGGTTCGAGGCGCTGCGGGAGATGTTCGACGTGGCGTTGATTGACGAGGGCAGGACTTCGCTCTTGGCCTCGTGGGCAGAGAGGTTTGGCGAAGCTGCCGCCTTGACGGAGGCGGTGCCGAACGTGGACGAGGCGGTGGAGCACGCCAAGAAGATTCAAGCTTATTTGGCTGTTGCCAAGTGAGGAGCTTCACGGTTTTCACACCTTCAGTCGTACTAGCGGACGTTTTGGTTGTAATCTAGGACATTTTATGTTGTTATTACAGGGCCTGACCAAATTTAGTACATGATGATCTCTAGAACATAAAAAGCAAAACGTCACTTGGAATGTAATTTTTTTATTAAAGTAGACAAGCTGAAAGATGGATTTACTTTAAGCAAGGTAAATTAAAAGTTTGGGAGCATCAATTATAGTTTAACTCACTTCATCAACCAGTAGTATATGATAGCAATCAGTCTGAAATTTTTGCCATCACTAAGATGGTGACAAAATAACAGGCTTCACGCGGTAACACTACATTACCAACAAAAATTTGACCTCGTGTCTATATCGAGTTTTCGACACACAACTCGGCAGAACACAATGCAATGAAAAGCTCTTCAGAAAATCCAGAACTAATGATGCATGTACAATCATTGTAGTATTTACACACCAATAGAGCACTATGCGTCTATGCATGGTTTCAGTGATACTTAAACCGCAATTTGATGCAAGGAAAAGCTTAACTGAAGTCGAACAGTTTTACCATAATTGTACGTGTCCGTCAATGAGATGACTACGTTCTACTTGTCACGGTGCATAGGAATGTTGATCTGACTTACACTAGTTGTGCTAAATAGTTAATCTGGCCAGACAGATCTAAGGATTGAGTCGGCGTGAGTAAGTTGTCACCGACTCAACCAATGAAATCCTTAGACCTGAGGTGATCGCACTATCTGATCTGTGGATCAGTCGTCTTTGAGTCCGCCAAACGTTATATGTAAGTGGCAGTCATAAAAGCGGTGCTTGGGTCATTTTTGAACCAAACTGCGTCAAGTTGATTACTAAGACATGATTTTCCTCTGTTGAATCCCATAAGGGGTGGCTGGCGCTGTGGGGAGCTGATGTACCTGGTAAGGTTAAGATCCACATATGGAGATTGATGAAAAATGGGGTGGCTCTTAGATCTGAGCTTGAGCGAAGGAAAATCAAAAGTGGTGTTCGCTGTGTGGCATGCGCGCGGGAAAAGACAGCTCTTCACCGGTTTTGGCATTGCCCATATGCCCAGCATGTTTGGGAAGCAGTTAGTTTCCCGGTGAACATCTCCTTTGCTGCACCACCTGCGTGTGTACACTCTTCGCGTGACCTGCTGCACTGGTTCCTTGAGTGGTTCAGCAACGTTAAAGATGGCGAGATGGACATCACTCTGATGACGCTATATTACATGTGGTTGGTCAGGAATGATGCCAGAGAATCACAACAAATGGAGGACCCCAACAGCCTGGCTAAAAGGTGTGTTAACCTGACGGAGGAATGGCGTAATATCCAAAACCCTAAAGCTATCAAAGCACCGCCGACGAGGGATCGCTGGATCCGTCCAACGGAAGGGTGGGTCAAGGTTAATGCGGATGGGGCAATGGCCAAGTCTTCGGAGAAGGGTGAAGGAGGAGTCGTGGTCCGTGATCACAATGGACGTTTCCTTGTTGGATCGTCTGTTTTTTCCCCTTCTCTGGCTGACCCGGAGGCAGCCGAGATCCGTGCATGCAGACTGGCGCTGGACTTAGCCAAGAAACTGAAGCTCAAGCGAGTTGTGCTGGAGACGGACAATGCGAGTGTGGTGGCGAAGCTGGGTAAGGAGGAGCAAGACAGGACCAGATATGGTCCGTGGGTTGAAGACCTCAAAACTACGCTTCGGGAGTTTGACGACTTTGAAGTTCGATGGGCAAGGCGTTGTGCTAATGGTCTTGCTCATAGTCTAGCTAAGGAGGGCTGCGGTTTAGAACTTAATAAGTGTTGGTATCACCTGTATCCGGAGTGTATTGGTCACGCTCTGAACCTAGACCTGTTGGGTGATTAATAAAGCCGCAGTGTTTAAATTCAAAAAAAAAAAAGACATGATTTTCCCCTCTGACACAAACAGATATTCTATGTGCCCTCTCGTGTGATATGACTCGGTAGCATGGCCACGCGCGGCTCGGTTAAGTATTAACCGAATCTATGCGACTAAAGTGTTAGTTGAGTTGAGTCGTGTACCAAGTAACGAGAAGAGATTTGAGCTACACGGGAATGATGAGGGACTCACATGTGGCTTATCCACAATATTGTGAGGCCAAGGGAATTGGACAGAACGCCGCATTGAGAAAAGGAAAAATTAACGGTATCTCGGAGCCGACATGCTTTGCTAGAAGCCAATGTTGACTGATCAGTTCCAAGTGTGACTCAGAACTGTATCTGGCTTACCGTAAGTCTGCCAGGTCACAGACTTAAGCGGATGGAGCTAGGCGGATGAGATCCGACCGACTGATACCGGCACGGGTTGAAACCCAACCCGGCTGAGGGACAATGGTTAGTGGGTCGAACCCGCGGTAACCAGGGTTAGTTATTGGGGACGCGGGACAAAAGGAATTGTGTCCCCTCACCCACTCCCTATACAGAGGAGGGTTGAGGGTGGCAGGCAAGGTACGGAAGTGAGTGGAAGCAAGACCACCTTTGTGTTGCCACAACAACAACACCGCCTCCACCTCATGTCCCATGGCGTCATCCCCAGACTAGCATCTCGTCGGCTCTGATCCACCTCGTAAGTGTGGATACCAGTAGAGGCACCACACCTGTGGTGCTAAGTCGGACATTCGCCGCCGATTTGTCGGAGCAGAGGAAGCTATAAACCAAACGAGGGGACATTAAGCCTGCACTGCCCCGATTTGACGCATCATCGATTCCGTAACCGCGCGTCTAGTGGTAAGAACTCTTTGCCTATCACTCGAGTTGGATCTTGGGAGAGCCACGGCAGAAAAAGATTTTGCTTCGAGTTGCTTTTTCTGCCGTGGTGCAGCACGATGTTTGCTGGGTCTAGTGATTTATCACCTCTCTTCTCACATAAGACGAGATGAACGGTTGAACACTTACGTGTGTCATATTTTATGCCCTACCCAACGCAATCAGATTTCCGAACTAATGGAAATGTACAATGCTATTCACATGTACATTTCAACACCCCCTCTCACGTGTGACACGGAAAGTTTAGCACATGAATAAAAGAAGAACAATTTCACATATGACAGAAGAGGCCTATACGTGTACAAAGAGGGGGCAACAACAATGAATAAATTGTGAAAATCAGGACTCAAACTCGAGACTATGTGCTCTGATATCATATCCTGTTTCATGCACTGCCGAACGCAATTAAAAGTCCGAACTAATGGAAAGGAATAGTACAGTCCACATATACACTTTAACAACATGATCTCCAAAACCGAATGTTGGATGATGTGATTAGGCTTCACCCAATCATATTATGTAGTACTCATGTCTTGTAAAGATGGTTGATAACCATATTATGTAGTACTCATGTCTTGTAAAGATGGTTGATAACCAACAAAAAATCAATACATGATACATTCAGTAAACTTTGGAGAATGTGTATAACACCATAAGCTGAGAATTAAACAATAATTTTCGGATTTGCTAATTCTCAGTCGCCTGAGAATTAGTTAAATCTCAATTGACTCGATGACTGTCAGATTTGAGCATTAAGATCCGTGCATGAAGCTATGTCCCGAAGGCACGAACGCACAGGCACAGCTGCGTACTAAGGTTTCAAGCGGGACGGGTTGCGGCTGGTCGCCACGCTCCGCTGGTGGGCTGCTCTCCGCTTGCGGGTGCTTGCAGGCTGGCCGCCACGCTCCGCTAGAATAGCGCGGGACAGAGCGACGTCCCGCATCGGCCCGCCAGCCCCCGCCATGTTGTGTCTTTCCCGCTAGCTCGGGGAAGGAAAACCACCATGCCCCGCCGCCGCCGAGGCAGTGGAAACCATGGTCAGCGCGGAGGAGGCCGCGACGCACATGGAAGAAAATGAACTCGAGGGCTACGACGCCTGGCGAAGATGGCCGCCGTTGCTTCGGCCGGCGACCAAAATTTCCCCTTCCGCGGCCGCGTCCACAACGGCCCGCCGCCTCTGCTGCGACAAACACCGCCCAGCAGCGACCTTCCGCACCCATCTGCTGCAGACCCCCGCGCATGGTCGTTGGAGGAGCAAATCGTTGCCGTTGTCCCTGTCCACCTCTAGCTGCTCCAGCAAATCGTTGAACGTCGACGGAGGTGTTCTCGCCGGAAAAAGGGAGCACATCGAGCGCGTGAGAGGGGGCACGGTGAAGGGCGCCTCCACATCTACGGCCGAATGGAGAATTCCAGCAGAAGATTGGGATCTTGGTGACGATTTTCACGCTGGAATTCACGGTGGTTTTTATTCGGATGAGAGGAGTTCACGGGAAAGGATAAGGTGTTTTTTTTTTTTTTTGCGGGTTACGCAGTAATGCGGGAATTTTTGCAGGTCTATGCGGCGTGCCGCTTCAGCCCGCTCGGAGTTATGCGGGCCGCGCAGCGGCGTGTTGCGGGCCTAGTTTGCGGGGCGACGTAGCGGCCTGGCGGGACGGCCCGCGCCACTTGAAACCTGACTGCGTACACATGTCCATCATGCTTTGGCTGGGCCTTTTGTTTTTTGTTTATCGACCTGGGCCTTGTTATGTATGTGGGCTTTTTTTACGAACATGGCTCTTACCACATCAATAGTTGATATCCGCTTAAAAAAAAGCTACTTGTTGATATCTAGCTATCTTGTCTAAATTTGTCTAAAAAAAGCTATCTTGTCTAAATGAGTCGGACGATGAATTTGTGTTGGACTGATGCTTTTTTCTTTTCAAAAAGGCAATTCAGTTAGTTACATTTGTTTAGCCTTTTTTACAAATTTTTAGTTGTCCTATCAGTGTTGTTGACTTTGTGTTTGTTGCATATAAAAAAATGTGTTTGTTGGACTTTTTAATATGATTTTTCCAGTTGCACACTGATTGCAACTGACGTTTCCCAGCTGCATAGGTGTTGCAACTAAGACTTTTTTCAGTTGCACGTAGGTTGTAACTGTAATTTTTCCAGTTGCACGTGGGTTGTAATTGAGATTTTGTCAATTTGCACGTGGTTTATAACTAAGATTTTTCAGTTGCACACGGGTTGTAGCTATGATTTTTCCAGTTGCACACGGGTTGCAACTGAGATTTTTCCAGTTGCACGCGGGTTGCAACCGTGATGTTTCCAGTTGCACGCGGTTTGTAACCGTGATTTTCGAGTTGCATGCGGGTTGCAACCGTGATTTTTCCAGTTGCACGCGGTTTGCAACTGAGTTTTTCTAGTTATACGTGGGTTGCAGCTGAGAGTTTTTGAGCTACACATGGAATGCAATTGAGATTGTCCCGGTTGTACTTGTACATGGGTTGCAACTAAGATTTTCCCTAGGTTTAAATGAGATGTTTCTCAATTTGCATGTGGTTTATAATTGGGTTTAAAGACAAATTTTCAGTTACACCCGGGTTGTAACTGTGATTTTTCAATTGCACGCGGGATGTAACTGTGATCTTTTCAGTTGCACATGGGTTGTAACTATGATCTTTCCAGTTGCACGCGGGTTGCTATTATGATTTTTCTAATTACAGATAGCTTGCAACTGAGGTTTTTCGAATTGCACGCGGGTTGCTACTGTGATTTTTCTAGTTACAGGTGGCTTGCAACTGAGGCTTTGCGAGTTCCATGCGGGTTGCAATTGAAATTGCCCTGGTTGCACGCGGGTTATAACTGAGTTTTTTTGAGTTATATGGATTGCAACTGAGATCATCCCAGCTGCGCATGCGTTGCAATTAAGATTTTCACTGGATTTAAATGAGATTTTTCGCACGTGGTTTATAACTGATTTTTTCAATTTGCACGTGGATTAATTATTCTTTTATTTGCCCAATGTGTCTAACGGAATATTTTTCTTTCATAGCGCATAAGTTGTTCTGTATATATACTAGCACACATTGTCTATTTGTTCTTAACGCCAGCCCAGTCCAGTGAGCAGCCCATGCAAAACCAATCCGAGAACGCACAACGGAACAGGACTGAAGAAAAAGCAAAGACTGATCGAAACCTGAGCGACTATGATCGAGCGATGTGCTCATGTGACGTCAGCTGACTGAGATTTAACTTAGAACCAGGCGCGCCCAGTAACTTTAGTAGGTAAACAATTAATGAATGCTTCCAGAATGAAAATTTTCAAGGTACCAACTGAAATAAATAGGAATGTTTTTAGGGACAAATTCCTTGACAAAAGAACTTCAAGTACAAACCGTAACTTGTTCATTCACAAATAGCAGCTGCGTATGCAGTGCTGTTGTTTTCTGTACTATGTACAATGTACGTGGTATTATGTTGAATATACGTGGGCTTTCAAAAAAAAAATAGCAGCTGCGTATGGGGATGTTGTGATGTGTAAGGCTCGCGTGATAAAACAAAACCTAAACTTGCATTTCCATGTTTGAAGAAATAGGCTTGCGCCCCGCTATATTAATATAGCAACCACCCAATACAATCATGAGGCCACTGTTGGGGCAAACACCACACTTCAGCTCAAAAGGAAAAGAAAAAAGAAAACAACGCCGACATTGACGGATCAACGAAAATGAAAGTGACTCGCACCCGCTGCGCCCTCTCCATCGTATTCCCACCACGATCCTAGCGCTCTGAATCGCCGCGTACCAAACAACACCTCCAAGAAGGAAAGCGATGATGACGACGCTGCTATCCGGACTGGTCCTAGGGTTTCCCCCGGTATGCTCCAAGCAGTGGGTAAGAGGCACACCTGACGCCCTTCAAGAAGGAAGGGCGACACTCTCAAGCGTCACCGCGTTAGTGTCAAAACGACAGGGATTTCTCCCGACCCAAAAAAAACCACATCTTCGGACAATCCACAACGCTCCACCAAACTTGCCACCCACCAACAGACGCCACCTTGGTCTTGAAGTCACCATCGCCGTCTCACCATGGCAACCGCTGCGAGGCCGGACTGCAAAGAGACAGTTATAGGCACGGGGTTGCAGTACCACAACCACGCGGGAGGGAACAACCTCCACCGCCAAAAACGGTAGCCGACCGGACATAGCGACAAGAGCACACCAGATCATTGGAGCCGGAAGGCGGCAGCAGCACGGCCCCCTGGAGGACTTCCTCCACCGCCAATCTGCGGGTGCCGACCGGACGCGATAGCAAGGACACACCAGGCCGGGAGGCCCGGCCGAGCCCCAGAAGGGTCGTAAAGTCCTCGCCGTCACGCTGCTGCATGTAGGCCACGCCGCCGCTACCCTCTTATTCAGCACCATAGATCCGGCCGGACCCAAACGGGCCTGTGAAGCTCTCGTCGCCGTGCTGCAGCAGGGGTGGTGTCGTCGCCGCTACCCAAGTCCCGAACTGCTCGTAGACAAACCGGAGGCAGAGAGGCCCAGCCCAACCCGCCCTGACCCAGATCGGGCCCAAAGGGCCCAGATCTGGGCCTGCAGGGCTCTGGCCAAGCTCGAGCTTCTCCACCACCGCCACCAACGGTGGCGCCACCGCTGCCGTCACCACCCGCCCGCGGCAGCCAGTCACCCGCCGCCGTGGAGCCGTACCTCCGCCGCCTGAGAACACCACCCGGTGCCGCGCAGCCCGCGCGAGGCCGCCACCGTGAGGGGAGAAGCCGGGGGCCGGCGCCGCCGGCGCCGTCCGGGCCTAGCCCGGCGACAAACGCCGGCGACGGCGGAGGGAGGGAAGAGGGAGAGGGACGGGGGCCGACGGCGCGGCCCAGTCGCCCACGCGGGGGGCGACCAGGTCGCGAGAGCGGAAGCCACGTCCCAAGGCAAAGGTACAGAAAGAGATCCGAGGGCTCATCACTATTCAGATTTATTTTAGCCCGTGACCAAAATCTTAAGAGATTAGCTTCTTGAGATTTTCCCTGAAGTATTTGTGCAACGTCTGCAAACCGCAAATGATGCTGGAAGTACAACCAATGTAGCACTATCCCCATGAGTACTTTAATTCCATCTTGATTTATCACTACTAAATTTAAAACGCACATGCCAATGTAACACTACTCAAAACATGTTTGACGTGCAGACAAGATTGATGACCAACTTCACCACCGCCATATGCCTGTTCACACCAGCCCATAAATTGTGATCATGAAAACGCTACGACTATTAACTGGTACAATTACTATTCTTCTAACAATTAATCACAGGATAAACGCAAGAATTTCACATAAAAATGAGCAAGTAAAACATAGGATAAAAACCATGAGATCAGTTAGCAACAACCATCTACTAGTCCCATTTATCGCCAAAAGCACGAGGAAATCAAATTTCACCAACAAAGTAGTTCATCAAGCGAAATCAACGGCGTTCATTACCAATTTCACCACTAGCCAATTTGTATAATCTATGAAGTAATCAAGAGGTTAGGCAAAAGTTTTCTCATGAGCCAGATAGTAGTGGCGGAGCTTGGCACAAATCGCTGGGGATGAGGGGTACAAAAAAATTCCCACCTAAGCCCCTTCAAAAAAAATCATCGCAACTTTTCTCCAAAACTGAGGGTGAGTGGGTAAGCTGTGATTCTGCAACAAAATAGGAAATATGTGACCCACAACTTAGTTGTGTTACTAAGTCTAGTGATAGTGGGTAGGTTCCTAAAACATAAAAAACTATGCAAGACGACCGATCACAGAAGCAAAACATGGTACGAAGACAACACCACATCAACAAGGCGTCTCTCAACTCCACTCGCATTAGCACTACTACTTCTAGGACTACCCTCGATCTGTCTCCCCCTCCCTACTCGATCGTCACCTGGAACCAAAAACTTAAGAGATTAGTTTGTTCAGATTTTCCCTGAAGTAAGTTGTGCAACATCTACAAAGCGCAAATAATCGATGTATGTTCATCCACCGGAACGAGGCCGTTGCATCGCTATGTGTTCATCTACGTTAACGAGTTTGTCGCATATGTTTTGACGTGAAATGAACTCGCATCGCTATATTTCGTTTGTGCCGTTGTGTCCCTAACAGGAGCTCCTATACGTCGCTTTACGGCGACGCGACTCGCTCAGATTGCCTGAAACGATTCCTTAATGGGCCGGCCCAACGAATAAAGTTGTATGTTTTCTTCTTTAGCAATTAAAATCTGTTTTTTCTTTATCTAAAAATTGAACAAATTTCAAATCGGAACAATTTGTAAATCGGAACAAAATTTTGAATCGGAACAATTTTAAATTTGAAAAAAATTCGAAATCAAAACAATTTTTACTTTTTAACAAATTTTGAAATCGGAAGAATTTTAAATTTGAACAGATTTCGAATCTGAAAAAATTTCATATCAGAACAATTTTTGAATCCGAACAAAATTTGAATCGGAACAAATTTCGAATTTGAACAAATTTCAAATCAAAACAAATTTCGAATTTGAATTTTTTTTAATCGAAACAAATTTCGAATTTGAAAAAATTTCGAATCGAAACAAATTTCGAATTTGAAATTTTTTCGAATCGAAACAAATGTCAAATTTGAACAAATTTCGAAATCAGAACAATTAAAAAATTGAACAAATTTCAAATCGGAACAATTTTAAATTTGAACAAAATTCAAATCTAAACAAATTTTAATTTGAACTTTCTCCAATTTTATTTTTTCGAAAGAAAAACGAAAAGAAAAAAGAAAAGGAAAACAAAAGAAAAAAAGAAAATGGAAACAGAAAAGGAAAAAAATAGAGAAGAAACGAAAAAAATCGCCTGATGGGCTGGCCCATCCGCGCCGCCTCGCACGTCCCTTCAGGCGACGCACACCTGAGAGCGATGTATAGGATTTGCCGTCCCTAACGGACGAAATGCATGAAGCACTACTTTGCGTGGGCCGGCCCAGCAATTTGTCGACCATTGTTTTTTCTCTTTCGCTATTCTGCTATGCTAATGGCCTGCTGATAAAAAAGAAGGGTCTCGGTCTTTTCTGATTAGTTTTTCCTATTAACTTAAAGAAATAGTGAAAATCGAAAAAGTTCACTGATTTGAAATGGTCACAAATTTAAAAATATTAATGTTTTTTTAAATATTGATGATTCATAAAATGTTCATGATTTTTTTTTAAAGTTGGTGAATTTGAAATTTGTTCAACAATAATGTTCACAAATTTGTAAAATAATGTTCGTGAATTTTAAAAGTATAAGTGAATGTTTTTTATAATTTTGAAAGATGTTCACGAGTTTAAAAAACTAGATAACCAGTTGATTTTAATCTGGTAACAAACTTGATTATACCTGGTGACCAACTGAATATAATTTGGTAACTAGGGTTAAAAAAAGTTATCAAAACATATCAATATGTGATCTAATTTCGAAAATCTCATCACGAGAAAGCCAACCGCCAAAACGAATATGAATTTTGACTTACGGTTTAAGAGATAAAACATTTTAAAGTTTTAAAACCAAATGAAATCTACTTCCATTATCTTTTTCTTTGGTTGTGGGAAAACCCAAACTCAAACTTTTATAAGGAGCGCAATTCCTAGTACAAAAATCTTAAGATCCTTCCACTTACATAAAAAGGAATTTTTTCCAATAGAACTATGGAACCCCCGAGCAGTTGCAGTTGTACTGGTTACCATATTCAGTCATGCCCACGAAAAACTAGTCTGGTGCAGTGTCCTTATTAGCACAGTCCAAAATTAAAATCTCACGGATTCTAGAAATAAGAAAAAACAAAAGAGAGAAAGTAACCAGGAAAAAAGAAACTAGAAAATAAGAAAAAACGAAGAAGAAAAAGAAAAAGAGAAAAAGGAAAAACTGACATATAGAAAAGAAAAACCTCTAAACCAGAAAAAACCGAGCCGAAGTATCTCGAATCTCCCCAAAACCGGAAGGAGGGAGCTATATATTATATATTGGCCGGCCCACTTAAAAAATTAACGCTGGGAGTGTTGGGAATCGTGTCGCTAATGGACGCTATGAGCATGAAATAGGATTTTCCATCGTAGGTCAACTCGCTAACCTTAGGGCATATACAATTCTGATATCTTAGCCTTGCCACGTAAGATATTTGCTGAGTTGGAAGAGAGAAAAATGCAAAAAAAAGGTGTTTGTCTTCTCTTATCAACAATCTCTCACCACATAATATAAATATCCTGATTTCTGGAGATAAGACTACAAAAATAACCATTTACAACTTGTTTATCACTATATAGATTACTTTTTTAGGGTAACTATATAGATTAGGTGACACGATTAAGATAAGACTATCTTATCAACCATTATTACATGGTTATAGAGTGGAGATTTTTTCGCTCCTGAGATACAGTGCTCCCTTATATTTAAATTTTTTATTATCATATTTAGAAAGTTTTAGAAAAATCTGAAAAAAAATCAAACGAACATGCAAAATATCAACTTCAAATATGTTGTATTTTGAGGTACACAAAAATGAAAAAAAAGTATGGATCTGGGTATGCATATTTTCATATCTTATTTCTAATTTTTTTAGAATTTCTTCATGAATTTTGGAAGCCTAACCCTAAAAATAAATGGGAGAAAATGACTCATCCCCTGGCCAAGACTCGGTGGAGCTCTCACCGTCGTTCCAACTTGGCATGGCCACGACAGCGACAGGTACGCAGGGACGGCGGCGATGGCTCTACGGCGGAGTGACGCAGCGTTGAGTGGCGGAGGACTGACGAGAACTAGTGACAACGGTCAACGGCACTACGGGCCGAAGCAGTTTTCTTTCCCGCGACTTGACTGTGGACCCTAGCGGCCGTTAACGGCAGTGTCCGAGCGTCGTCACACCCTTTGCCATGTTAGTTTGAGTGTCAATCCGTGCTCAGTTCGTGATCAGTGTTGGGTGGTTTTCTGTCCACAATTTTGCAAGATTTGATTGTGATTCTGACCCACCCAACAACGATTTGATTGTGATTCTGACCCTCGTAGTTACCTATCCAAATTGATGTGCCGCTCATTTGGCCATCTTTAAGATGGTAACCATAGACATCCATCGTAGCAATAACTCCAAAATATCCACTATCACGGTCTCTAGTAATGTAATTAGCATACTGAAATTTAATTTGGTAAAATATTAGATTAATGAATAATTGATTTATAACACCACCATTACAAGACACATAATAACAGAAGTTAGCCATAGCACCTAAGAACCATGCAGTTACAGCATGCTGTGATTATACAAACATACAAATGAATGAATAGTTTGGACAATTATGAAAATCAGTATCCACAGCATTTCTTAGGTAAAGAGGACCAAGCAAAGAAAATCAGTTCCTTTTTTTTCAAAAAAAAAAAAAGCAAAGGAACTCACGTATGAGTCACCACCATGTACTAGTGGGAATGGATATGGCAAGTAAATATGAATGGAGTTCAATTTATGTGATGAATTGACATTGGGATTCATATCTTGTGGACTTGATGCTTCAGCGGAAACGCTCGCACTTTCCTTCAAGAAATATAAGGATTAGTCAAGTTTTATATTTACCCGACATCGTGTACTCAACCATGATAGATGTTTGAACTTTCAGAACAAGATGAAATCTAGAGCGACAACTAGTTAAGAATAACTACTCCCTCCGATCCATATGGGAGTAATAAAAAGGTTGAACCTGGAATTATACTCTAGAATTCTTGGATAATCTACTTGGTTCAGAGAACGAAAAGAAACCAACTGTGCAACGTATCTACGCCTCCGGTCCAAACGAACGAACCGTGAGCAGATTCATGCGATTTCTAGATCGATGCATGTAGAAAAATGCTCATACATGTGCAAGACTTTAAGTTGAACACCTCAACGAGGGGCATACCAATGTTTACCTCTTGATTTATCTGATGAACTCGGCCTCCAAGGCTTTGATGCGCAAGAACAATGCTACATGAGAACAGGATGTGTAACTCTAGATGAAATCGAGACATGTTGATATGAGAGAGAACGCAGAGAGCAATATCTTCTGGAGTAAGAACAAAGGTATGTCAACTTCTTTCTGTCAAAGAAAAAGGTATGGCAACTTCTTTATATAGACGCCTCCATACGATTGATGCTCCCTCAATTGTGCCGCCGCGGTAGCACACAAACAGAATTGGAATGAAAATATGGAAGATAATATGTCCAGAAACAAAATATGGAAGGAAATAATCAGAGCATCCACAATGCTGGACTCCTACGTAGGCGCTTGAGTAGCAAAAAAAAGATACCGTAGAGTATACTGGTAAGAGTTTGGAACTCCATCGCACGACGCTAGTTTGAGGCGCTAATTCCTTTTTTTTCTTATGTCTAGTAGCGTCCGGCCAAGCATTTTGAGCCGAAAATAAATAGAGCGCAGAGCGCTTGTTTTGCTTACGCCATAAAACAATATCTAATACCCAGTCAATTGCTATTAAAACAATCGCTAACTGATCACAAAAATCGCTACCCAATCAACAGTCACCAAAACAATCGCTGATCACACAAAAAAAGAAGCACCATAAACTGAAAACTAAAAAAACACTAATTTCAGTATGAGCAATGAATGAATACCTCAAGAATGGAAAATAGAAAGCTATTAAATGAAATAAACAGGAAAAACTTGCAGCATTCATTGAAAAAAATTCCTTGAGAAAGGAAAGAAATCTGCACCATGTAAATTCCAAAAGATAAGAGAAACCATCACTCTGTTCATGTATAAATATCAGCTGTTCAAGAACTCGTAAATTACAAGCAGCTGTCGATGTGTAGTGTGTAGCTCGCCTGATAAAACCCAAACACTGTATTTACCTACTTACAAGGTGAACACCGCCCAGGTGCAAACATGGCAGATGCATAGCTCGTAAAAAAAGAGATCCAGGGCTCATCACCAATCAGATTCAGTGTTTTAGCTCGTCACCAAAATCTTAAGAGATTAGCTTGTTCAGATTTTCCCTGAAGTAAGTTGTGCAACATCTACAAAGCACAAATAATGCTGAAAGTACAACTGATGTAGCATTATCACCATGAATTTACAAGCACGAGTACATTAATTTCATCTTGTTTTATCACTGCTAAATTTAGAAACATGCTTGATCTGCAGACGAAGTTGAGGAAATCAACAAACTGATGACCAATTTCACCACCACCATATGCCAGTTCACACCAGCTCGTAAACTGTATCATCCAAAGCTACATCTTGAAACTGGTACAGTTTATTGTTCTTCCAAGAAGTGCACATAACAGTGGGCAACAACCTTCTACCAGTCACATTTTATCACTAAAGCATGAGGAAATAAACAAAGTTCAGGACCAATTTCAGCACCAAAGCATTCAGCAAGTCGAAATCAACAGAGTTCATGACCAACATCACCACTAAAGCAGCTCAAAATCAACAGAGTTCATGACCAACTTCACCACCACTCGATCAGAAACTACGCAAGACGACCGATCACAGAAGCATTTGCTTCTAACTTGTCTGCAACTTCAAAGGGCAGCCAACAAAAGTTGAAGAAGATAATTCAGGGCTCCAGAAACGGCGACTTTGCGTGGCCATGAAGTGTTGTCCGCGGTCAGTTTGACCATTATGGTACACTAGCCCATCATGTAGTCAAGATACAGAGAGTACAATTAGTCATTGTAAATATTTTTATTGAACATGACACAGCATACTCCCAAGTTCAAACTCTACAGCACAAGAGCGAAAAGAAATAAACTGTAGCAGCTCAAACTAAAAAATCACACATGCCGTCTTTTACATTTAAATTGACTACCAAGAGCAATAGTATTGTGGACCTTGCATTATTCACAAAAATCTGGGACGATTAATGGAATGGATCAAGAAAAGAGAATCTAGTAGAACAGATTACTCCATTCTCTCAACACAGGATTGCTCCTACGATAGAGAGGATTGATTCAGCTCCCCTATGAACCGTGTCGAGAGCCCCGACCATCTTTCATGTATCAGTAAAGAGGAATTTCATAATCTAAATTGGCAAAATGACCATAAGTCACTTCATAATTCAGATTCAGTATTTCAGCTCGTACCAAAATCTTGAGATTTTCCTTGAAGTAATTTGTGCAACATCTACAAACCACAGATAATGCAGGAAGTACAAGTGACGTAGCACCATAAATTGTTATCATGACTATAACCTGGTATAGTTACTGTTCTCCCAACAAGTAAAACCAGGACATATGCAAGAATTTCATATAACAATGAACAAGTAAAACACAGGAAAACACCTTGAGACTAGTCGGCAACAACCATCTACCAGTACCATTTCTCACCAAAAGCATGAGGAAAGCAACAGGGTTCATAACAAATTTCACCAACAAAGTAGTTCATCAATTTCACCACTAGGAAATTTGTGAAGTAATCAAGAAGTTGGGCAAACTTTATATTATTTGCCGGATAGTAGTGGCGGAGCTTGACGAACATGCCGCGAAAGATACAATATGTTTGGTGAGTACCCGATAATGTTAGGTTCACTACCCGATAATGTTAGGTTATAAGCAACTGTAAAATCTTTGTCACTACTAGCTTAATATAAACCTCTCCTCCCACATAAAAAAGGAACACTTGCTATCAAAAATCGAATGTCAGATGTTATACCTAGGCCTTGCCCAATCATATTTTTGTACAAATTCTCTTGCAAAGATAGTAGATAATCAACAAAATCCCTAAAAAACGCCTTCAAGAAGCACATAATCAGCAGGCATAGATGCAGCAACCTTCAGGGTATGTGTATACCATCATTTTTGCAGGTGTCTTGCGAGATAGTACAAGAAACTGAAAACTAAAAAATACACTAATTTCGGTAATGTAAAGAACGAATGAATACCACAAAGTATGAAGAACAGAAAGCTATCAACTGAAATTAATAGGAATAACTTGAGCTTTCATGGACAAATTCTGAGAGAAAGGAAAGAGATCTGCACCGTGTAAATTCCAAGAGAAGAAACCTTCACTCGGTTCATGGACATGTAGCAATTGTGTAAGAACTCGTAACCTGATATTTCTCTTTGTTAAATGGCATTGTTCCTGCTTGGGCAAGCAGCTGGCAATGTTGTGTTGTGTTAAATCGTCAGATAAAGCCCAAACACAGCATTTCCATGCTTCCAAGGTGAACACTGCCCATGTGCAAAGATGGCGATGCATAGCTTGTAAAAAAAGACCAACCAGATTCAGAGTTTTAGCTCGTTACCGAAATCTTAGAGATTAGCTTCTTCAGATTGTCCCCTAAGTAATTTATGCAACGGCTACAAACCGCAAATAATGCAGGAAGTATAACTAATATAGCAGTATTACCATGAATACACAAGTGCAACTACTTCAATTTCATCCTGATTTATCACTTATATATTTAGAATGCACTGGCCCATCTAACACTAATCAAAATATGTTTAATTGGCAGACAAGGTTAAGGAAATCAACAAAGTTGGTGACCAAATTCACCACGGACATATGCCTGTTCATACCATCTCGTAAAATGCAGTATGATGCAAAGCTACAGCAACAAACTGGTAGCTGTTTCTATTCTTCAAAGAAGTAAAAACACAGCAAGAAGTGCACATAACAGTGAGCAACAACCTTCTACCAGTCACGTTTAATCACTAAAGCATGAGGAAATAAACAAAGTTCAGGACCAATTTCAGCACCAAAGCATTCATCAAGTGGAAATCAACAGAGTTCATGACCAACATCACCGCTAAAGCAGCTCGAAATCAACACCACCACTCGATCAGAAACTACGCACGACGACCGATCACAGAAGCAAAACGGGCACGAAGACACCAGGCATCACCAAGGCGTTTGTCAACTCCACTCGCATTACCACTACTACTACTAGGATTAGGACTACACTCGATCCTGTCTCGCGCTCCCTACTCGATCGTCACCTGGAACACGTCCTTGCGCTCCTCCTTCTTGAGCTTGGGCACGGTCACCCTGAGCACGCCGTTCTTCATCTCGGCCTTGATCTTGTCCATCTTGAACGCGTCGGCGGACAACTCGATGCGGTGGCTGTACTTCGGGACCGGGGCGTCGTCGCCGTCCCAGGGCTCCTTCTCGCCCTCCCCCTTGATCACCAGGCTGTTCTGCTCCGCCCACACCTTCACGTGCTCCTTCCCCAGCCCCGGCATCGGCACCTTCAGGTACACCGCGTCGTCGTCCACCTTTGCCACCGACCACCCGCGCTGCGGAGCCCCAGCCGTGAACCCAGAAGCCGCAACCGTGTCCTCCATCAGACCCAACACGTCTGGAGAATTAAGAAGGAAAAAAAATGCCTGATTTGTCACACAATGTTCACACGAACGCAAAGAAACAGCGTAGGAAAGGCGAGGACGCATACCCTTCGAGAAGAAGCTGGACAGGTCGGAGTCGAGAGCACCGCGGCGGCCCCCGGCGTCGGCACCCTCGTACTCGCGGCCGCTTGTGTCGTCGACGTAGCTGCGGACCTCCTTGCCCTGGGAGTTGTGCGGACGGCGGGCGGCAGTAGCGGCGGCCGGGTAGAGTGGGTAGTAGACCACGGACACGGGCGCACCGGTGGCGGTGGCCGACGGCTCGGCGAGCGCCTTCTTGAGGCTGGCCTGCGCAGGACCCCTGGAAGCGGCGGCCGGGCAGAGCGGGTAGTAGAGCACGGACACGGGCGCACCGGTGGCGGTGGCCGACGGCTCGGCGAGCACCTTCTTGAGGCTGGCCAGCGGCGCCGGACCCTTGGAAACGACGGCGGAAGCCATGGATCTCTCTCTCTCTCTCTCTCTCTCTCTCTCTCTCTCTCTCTCTCTCTTCTGTGATTTTGGATTCTTGTGATGGCAGTACAGGAGCAGGTGAGGATGGAGGGGGTTTTGAAGGGGAACGCTTTCTTGGGGAAGGGTTTGGATTGGAGAAGGGGTTAGAAGGTTCTGGTGTGCACGGGAGGCGTCTCGAGTCTTCCGGAACAGGAGTGCCACAGCTTTAGGATTCGTGTTAGTTGATGTATGATCAGTGCCATGGATTGTACTATGTTTCCTTGATTTGCTCGGACGAGCGAATGGTTAGCGTTTGAGAAGTTTGACACAAGACGTCTGGTGATTGAAAATGGGTTCTTGGTGAAATAGAAATGTTAAAATGTGTGCTTAGTGATTGTACACTTCTTTGATAACAAGACTTCTGGTGACTGAAAATTCCTAATAGTTGTTCCCTTGTATAAACATGAACCCTTATTCGTTTGGATCCTAGGTGAGATTCGACGTTATCATGCTAGAATACCACTCTTCGGATTGACAGTGCAGCTGATCAGGAATCAATCATACGGGCACAAACTGCACTGCAAAGTCATGAACAAGCAATGGGGCATTCATGAAATTCAGTTCTTATTGCTCCCATTGTTTGCACAAAGTCTGAGCAATCAAATATTTGATTGAACTACAACAAGGCCAAGAGAACATAAATGGTTCTGTCAATCAGGGTGCAGTGCCATATAGGCAAATCTCCAACTACTTTTCTGATATCTCCAACAAGGCCAACAATGTAGCATTTGCTTCTAACTTGTCTGCAACTTCAAAGGCCTGCCAACATAAGTTGAAGAAGATAATCAAGGGCTCCAGAAACGGCGACTTTGCGTTGCATGAAGTGCTGTCTGCTGTCAGGTTGACCAATATGCAATACTAGCCCATCCTGTAGTCAAGATACAAACAACACAATGAGTCATTGTAAATATTTTTATTGAACAGGGCACAGCATACTTCCAAGTTCAAACTATACAGCACAAGTGCGAAAAGAAATAACTGTAGCAGCTCAAACTAAAAAATCACTCATGTCGTCTTTCACATTTAAATTGACTACCAAAAGAAATAATATTGTGGACCTTGCATTATTCATAAAAATCTGGGACGATTAATGAAATGGATCAAGAAAAGTGAATCTAGTAGAACAGATTACTCCATTCTCTCAACACAGGATTGCTCCTACGATAGAGAGGATTGATTCAGCTCCCCTATGAACCATGTCGAGAGGCCCAACCATCTTTCATGTATCAGTAAAGAGGAAGTTCATAATCTAAATTGGCAAAATGACCATAGGTCTTTTTGAGTCGGGTCATGCTTCAACAAAACAACTTTTAACTATGTCAAAACAACAAATTGTAAGAAAGGGAACTGCATTTACAACTAATAATTTTGTAATAACACTGCACCGACAACTAAGAACTACATAAGAGATATTATTGAGTGATTGCAAGGAAGGTACATACTTTCTCTTTCTACCACCCATAACATTTCTCATCTCGTTCTTTGGGTTATTGGTACCAGGAGTTCCGATAAACTGCATTGGGGGCATTGCAGATGCACCAACAGCTGACATAGTTGGCAAAGACGATGGTGGTGCAGGAACAGGTGGAGGTGTCGGCAGTGGTGCTGGTGCTGGTGCTGGTGCTGGTGCTGGTGCTGGCGTGGGGGCAGGAGTTGGTTCTGGAGGAGGACGGGGTAGGATGTGCTTCAGTCTATTGTTCCTGTAGTTTTTCCAGAAGAAATATTGCTGCCTATGAGCAACTTCCTGTCAAGAAATTTGCAGGTAGGGAATTAGTTTCATACAAATGATTAGTCCCAGCTAATTAAACAGATTTTTTTACATCGACTAAACAGACTTTTAGAATACTAGACATAAGTATTATGCAGATAAATCGTGAAAAACCTGAAAGTGTGCTTGATGCATATGCTTCAATAACATGTGGCTGTGCTTTAACTAATTCCTAAACAAATAAGCATACTCACTTATATATCTGCAAGAGCATTTGTAGCAAAATTTTATCACTTACCGGCTCCTTTCTATCCACTACAAATCTACAGTGAAAGTAATACTCTCCAATGTGACAATTCGAAAGAATGGATTTGAAAAGAGAAAATGCGCTTCTAAAACAGTAAAAATAAAGGTGAGAATGGTGCTTGAATACAAGTCTAGCCAAAGGGGTCAAAGGGTCACCTTGTTTGCGGGATGTGCCATTGCGTTTCGGAAATTTGCATTTTGGAGGAGCTCAAGAAAGAAAAGGCAGTGTGGATACCTGCACCATCACCGAGTATAAGCACATAATATTTTCTGCGAGCATACCTACATGCAAACAAATCAAAAGTATACGCTGACTCACATTATGTATTTGATGTACTCCGGACGCTGCCAATACTTGAGGTACTTGAGATAGCCGATAAATGCCTCATCTTCAAAATATCGATTCTGTGCTAGATCTGGTTGAACAAAACAAATACTAGATGATGAAATCTCCCATTCAGAATTTAGCAACGCATAAGCAACACAAGCAGTCATAGCAGTCATCGACCATCACAAAACTATATCATGTGGATTAGTTACTCTAGAAGCAGTCACACTCACTGCCTAACACGACCTAATCACTAAATCTCTTTACTGACAGTGAGCTAGCTACTCGCAGCAGCACTGAAACCCCCAAATTGGCCATGAAGAAACTTAGCTGGTCTGTGCTTTCCCTTCCTCCCAAGCTTGGATCGTGAAAGCACGCGAGACCCAATAAGCTAAACCCTAACCAAGCAGATGAAACGGGGGAGGGGAGGGGACAGGAAAAGGAGCTGTCGTACAGTTGATGTAGATGGGGTTGGCGAGGCACTGGATGAACTCCAGCTCCAAGAGAAATCGCTGCCTCCCATCGTCGGGATCCTTGTACGGCGGCGGTTTAGCGCCCCTGCACACCACGGAACGCCCCAATTAGGGGGAGATGTGAGCTTGCTTCCGCGTGACCTAGAGACAGCAAAGGAATGATAGAAGGGCACGACAGGGGAGGCGTCCACTAACGTCGTGGGAGGTGGAGGTGGCGGAGGAGGCATCTTCTCCTCCGTGGTATCCATGCTCCTTGAGCGGACCACAACGCAGCCGGCGAGATGTGTGGGGCGACGGCGAGGACGACGGACGGCGAGGAGACTCTGTTGAAGAAGCCGCTGGTACCTGGGACACCTACATGTATGGGCTTTTGTTGGGCTTTCCGGTTACCACTTCGTCGGACAGTATTCTTAATAGGCTGAACGTCGTTGTTGATAATATATGGGCCTCAAAATTTCCCTAATTTGTATGAACCGGAAAACACTAACAACAAAAAAACAAGTTTATTCTCAAACTATACAAAACAAAAATAGCTAGATTGCTCAAAAATAAAAACTAGAAAAAAGAAAGAAAGTGCCATCAGCCTTCAGTCAGGGACTGACATGTAAAAAAAAAGGAAGTTACGCCTCGCCCGCCAGCTGGGGAGTGATGTGAGCGAGGGAGGAGTAGGTTTCTCGGGCCGACTGTTTTAATCGAAATATAAAATGTAATAATCTTCCGATTCTGATTCAGCGACAATTAATATGTATAGTAGAGAGTAGTAGCATATAAATTTTGAAATTATATATATCATACTTATGTTTGATGTTTGGCAATATCGTTAAGATATAACCATCCCTCATACTTGTTGATTAGATTTAGCCATTGGCAATGGTTGCAAGACCGTTTATTCATCAATTTTGGGGATTATATTGTTTTGAATAGTGTACTTGCCACAAAAACCGTGGATCGTGAGTAGTTCTCCACGAGATAGAGGCAGAGGTGTAGCATCACAGCCCGAGCATGTAACGGTGAGATGATCCATGATTTGAAGAATTATACTGTATCACATATTGTTATTTGGTTGTGATTTTTTTTATCTCCTCTCAACCATAGGACTCGTGGTACCAGATGAATCTACGAATGATGAACGATAAGAGGTACAAGATATGGAAGGGTCTAGGCCTGAAAACATCCCAGTGTGACAGTATGAGGGCTAACCAACACTTAATCCTAGAGACACCACAGTCCAAACACGTGAAAGCTTCATCTAGTGATTATCAACTCAGTGACTTCCGTGTTGCACAGGGATTGGGGACACCGGGTTGGATAATTGAAACCTCAATGCGACACAGAATGCAAGTTGAGGACCATATGGATGCATCGTCCATGTATCCAACACTTACAGTTGTATTCATATGGGTGGCAACTATTTTTCTCATTGTCATGTTTTTTTATGATCTCTCACCTTGTGAAAGGTTGCATTTGAAGCTCTTCTTTGGGCCCATTTTAATACATTATTATTTAATTCTGAAACGTAGGTTGTTCTCACAATTGGTATTAATACTTGTTGTCACCTTGTGCAGTTCCATCCGAAACTCAAGAAGGAAACTGCGAGAAACATTTTTGCTAGCATCACCTCGAATGCGGACACCTTTTGCCTCTAGTGGATTCGATAACCATAGTCGCCCTAGGAAAAGGGGTATTATATGATCCGATACGCTGACCGGTCCAGACATCACCACTTATGTATAGTGCTCCGCAAAGGGCACACTCACCACTGTTCTTGCTCTATAAACACTTCAAATGGCACTCGGGTTTCTTTTTTCCTTTTCTTGCTCGAGAAAACTTTGTTCATTTTTTCTTTCCAAGATACCAAGTATAATGAAGGACACCACCACATGCATATGCTCACAACTTCAGGGCTTGTTTGATTCAAAGGAATGGCAAAGGATTTTTAAAGGATTTATTCCTATAGGAAATTTTCCTATAGAGGTTGTTTGATTCATAGGATCACATCCTATAGGAAATAATCCTATAGGAATCTTGTAGTGCAATTCCTATAGGAATAAAACATGAGGTCCAACCTCATGGAAAAATTCCTTTACAACAATCAAAGGAATCTCTCTTCCCATAGGATGCAATTAGACATACCACCTCAATCCTATAGGTTTCCTATTCCTACATGTTTCCTATCCTACAAATCAAATGAGCCCTCATAGTATTGAAATCACTATAGAATGAGTATCATGCAAATATTAGCCCACGATGCAAGTATTATAGAATGGGTATCCTGCACAATGATACTAGTGGTATATGATACCACCTTCACATTCACATTGCATAATAATCATAAAGTTTTCTTTTCACAGAAATTAAACATGATGGCCCACTTGTCATAGTGTAATTTGTCGGAGACTAGTCCCAGGAACTAGGGTGTGTCACACTGATGCCAGGAATCGAGTAAGGGGCTGAACACGCAATCAAACAACCCTCAACCAGCACGGCGACGGTGCTCATCGAGCTCGATGAGGGATATCACGACAGAGAGTAAACACCAGCCGCTACCCAGGTTCAGGCCCACCGTGTGGTGTAAAGGCCCTACTCCTGCTTTGTTGTATTGCACTGCTTGTGGAGGTTACGGTACAATGTGTTGGCCGAAGCTCAAGGTTTGCTAAGGAAGAACTATGGTGGAAGCTCTGTTCTCCTTCGCTCTGGTGGAGATGAACTTCAGCTAGCCGAATGGCGAATGATCCGATCCCCCTCCTTGGTCGTACACTGCCCCCTTTTATACCTAATTCGGTCCTCTTCCCCGAAAACACCAGGCGGGAAGGGATACCACATGGCGACGGAGGAGGAGCGCAGTGCACGGCGTCGGGGCTGTCCATGGACGCGGTCCATGGCAGAAAGCAGCATCTCCAAGGCTGATAAAGCCACCATCCATCCACGACGATAAGCTGGCGCTGCAAAGGTCCGTGGGGTGTCCCACGGTGACGTCGACTTGGAGCGTAGCGGCCAACGGTCCCCTTATCACCGGAATGGCAATCCTTGTAGTCCGCTTTGCTTGGGGCAGCTTTGTTGACCGCCTTTAATCACCAAAGAGGAAACTGCGGCGTCGTCGTCACCGCGCGCAGGCGCGCGCATCACTCTGCGGCAGGCGCAGAGGGCATGTGCGCTCTGCAGTGGAGACAGAGCTTGCTTTCTCTTGAAGGAACCCCGCGAGGGCTGGTTTGCCTCGCCGAGTTTCTGGAGTACTTGACGCCTCGCGAGGAAAGGCCTCGCGAGGGAGGCGTAGACGTGTGCCCGGACTTAGCGAGATTCCAGACAGGGGAGGCCTCCCGAGGGAAAGATCCCTCGCGAGGCTCGCCAGGCTGAACGCCTGGTCCTTAGCAGAAATGCTCAGTAGAGTGTTGAGGGCTGTGGCAGGCCGGCCCATGGTACCCTGGTTTCCACTGGGCCGAAAGTAGCCCCTGGGCCCGCGATGGGCACGCTGGAGTTTAGTGGACGCTGGCGAACCGTCGTGGGCCCAGAGGAGCCTGCCTGGCCCAAGACACGTGTCGAGTTGCGGCCGCCCACGAAGCCACGATTTCCTCGGCAGTAACGGGCGTAGTGGCGGGGCCCACCACGTCCTGGTAACGGCTCGATGAGCTGATAAAAGCCTGAGAGCTCGGCGCAGACAGCCGTTGCTTCATTCATCCCCTTTCGCCTCCTTCTTCCCAGAGCAAAATCTCCGAGCTCCTCCTCCTTCGCATTCCAACTGTGATGGCGCCCAAGAAGGCCGCCGGCTCCAGGAAGGACAAGGCGGTGGTGCAGGCGAGCGAGCCTGCCGCGATGCAGCAAGACGGCGACCTCAAACCGGCTCTGGTCAGGTACCGCATCGGTACGGAGGCGCAGCTGGATAAGGTACGCCATATGGCGGCCTCCGAGAGCAACAAGCACGGCGCCACGGTGCTCAAACCGTCGAGTGCCCTCGGCACCCTCGGCGCCGTCTTCTATCACATCTTCCTGCACACCCTCTTCACTGGGCTCGTGCCTCCCTTCTCCGACTTCTTCCTGGCGGTTCTGGAGCACTACCAGATCCAGATTCTCCACCTTCATCCCAACTCCATTATCATCCTCTCCATCTTCGCATACCTCTGCGAGGCATACTTTGGGATTAAGCCCTCGGTGGCCCTCTTCCGTAGCTTCTACGCGCTCCGGTTCACGGCAAACAACGAGCGGACGGGGTGCGTCTCCTTTCGCATCACAGACGGCATGGGCGGCGTCTACATCCCCATTGCTTGGGCCGGCGAAAACGCTGTCACCAATGTGTCGAAGAAGGTGGAGGACTTCCGCAAGCGGTGGTTCCTCGTGGATGTCGGGAGCAAGAGTCCCTTCTTCGAGATGCCCGATGCGCCCCCGACGAAGAGGGCATGCTGGTCGAGCGCGCCTCTCGCAGGCCCAACCCTTGGCGCCGTGGTGGATCGTCTGGCGAAGCTTCGCGAGGCTGGCCTCACTGGCCAGATGGTGGCCAAGGATTTCATGAGGCGCCGCCTCGCTCCGCTCCAGAAGCACTCAGATCCGATGTGGCTGTACATAGGTCCGAAGGACAAGATGCGCCTGAGTTCTACCAACTTCCAGAAGGCGGAGTTGAACGGCATCATGGAGGTCCTCTTCACTTCTCCATCCATCCCCAAGTCGGCGTCTGGCTCTGCAGAGCTGCTCCACAGGTTTGAGCTCGGACCTCGCGTTACATTCGTGGAGTCGATGCCTGAGTTCGACCAGTGGGGCCTGGTGCCTGAGGGGCAGGTTGGGCCCCGTGAAAACCCGGAGTCGGCGTCGCAGGCGGCGCCAGCCGATGGCGAGGAGGAGACGACGGAGATGCCCGCGGAGTCTGACGCAGGCGCAGCTGGCGCCTCAGGAGGCCCCAATTCCTCGGCGGGGAATTCAAGCTCCTCGAGGGGCGTACCGCCCGAAGCTGAGATCCACGAGGTCTCCTCAGGCAGCGACGTCCGGTACCTCGTCGTCCCCTCACGGCGCACCGAGGAGGGGGAGGAGAGCGACGACGAGGCAATCCACGACCGGAATGCCGGAGCTCAGGAGGAGGCGGAGGCCAGCGCTAAGGCGGGCCAAGACGGTCCTGCCGAGGCTCAGAAGAGAGCGGAGCCCAGTGCTCCGCCAGTGCGGCGGACAGCGAAAAGGTGGATTGACACCGCTGAGTAAGTCTTGCGTTTCCTTTCCTTTTAAGATGTGTTCTTGAGTGACCCTCTTGAGGGATTTCTGATCATTTTCTTCACCAGGCTTCCCACGGAGACGAAGCGGCGCAGGCTCCGAAAGGTTGGAGAGAGTTCCAGTGCCGCAGCGGCGTCTGCAGCGTCCACTGTAGAGGAGCTACAGCATGAGGCTGCGGCTTCCCCTCCTCCTGCGGGTGTACGCCGCGAAGAGGGGGAAACTGAGGCGACGGTGCCGTTGCCTGAGCGGCCCGCCACTTCCCCTGCGCGGCAGGAGAAGGCGGTGGAAGAGACAGCGGAGAAGGCCGCGACGCCTACGCCGGAGAAGACGGCAGAAGAGGCAGCGGCGAAGGCCGCAATGTCGACGGAGGAGCGTGTCGGCGCTGAGACGGAGGGGACCGCTGCGCAGCCGCCTCCACCCAGTGCGGGCCCTGAGGCGACAGCGGCAGCCCCCGAGGCTGCGGCGGGAGCGGCCACGGCGGAGCAGGCCAATCCTGCCCCTGACGAGCAGCCAGACGTGCGACAAGGGCAGAAGGACGCCGAGGCTCCTGTCGGGGACACCGCGAGCCCCCGAGAGGCCCCTGGCGCGGAACAGGGAGAAGACTCTCGCGAGAGCCCCCAGGCGTGACTTGAGTCCGCCCCAAGCCCGCAGCACCATGCTTCGGGGACTTCGGCGAGCATTGAGGCCTCCGGGCCCCCTGGCGATGCGTGGGCCTTGGTTCTGCGTGGCCGGCGCGAGAGCGCAGTTCGCCGCGACGTCGCTTTTCGCTTGGCGAGGGAGGCGCTTGACGGGCTCGAGGCCCAGCACACCGAGGAGGAGCTTGCCATGGCGGAGGAGCGCGCCGACCTTGCGCGGGCTTGGACTCGCCTTCATGAAACAGTGGAGCGATGTCGTCAGGAGGACGCGGCGTCCCAGGCTTGGCGTGAGGAGGCGAAGCGCTTCGCTGAAGAGGTCCGTGCCAGCGTGGCCCGTGAGGCCGAGGAGACCCTTGGGAAGATCGAAGTTGAGCGCGAGGCTGTCGTGGGTGAACGCGAGGCTCTCGAGGCGGAGGTCGCCGCCAAGTACCAGGAGCTTGCGGCCCGCGAGAAGAAAATCATCGCGGACTCTGAGTCTGTGAGGTTAGGCCTGGAGAAGTTCCGCGAGGACTTGGGCACCCGCGATCAGCTGCTGGCGCAACGCGAGGAAGAGCTATCTCTCCGCGAGGCAGAGCTGCGCGAGCGTGAGGAGCAGGTCGAGAGGGACCAATCCGCGCAGCGGGAGAGCCTGGAGGCCCGCGAGAACAGCGTGGCTGAGGACGAGGCCAGCTTCAAGGACCGCCTCGAAAAGGCCAACACCAAGCTCCGCACGAAGGAGAAGATGGCGGAGGAATCCGCCGCCAAGGAGAAGCTCTTCCGCGACCGCTGCTCCCGGGAGTACGCGCAGAAAGCCCAGCACCAGGAGGAGCGCTTCAAGGGAAAGCACGATGAGCTCAACGCCCGCATTGTGGAGCTCGAGAAGGAGAAGAAGCGGTTGGCTTCCCGCCTTCAGGGTGCCAGGGAGGCCCAGGTCCGCGCGGAGCAGGATCTCGCCTCTCTGGCGGAGGACCTGAACGAGGTTCATCAGCAGGTGGCGCCCGTTGTGCAGCTTGTCGAGGATGCTCGGGACGATGCGCAGACATCGCGGCTCTTGGCGCACCAGCGAGAGCGCATGTTCCGCTCCCTGGTTGCCCGCGCGCGGGCTGTTGCGGAACGCTTGGGGGTCGAGGTCTCCGGGCTCTCCGTTGAAGCGAACGCCGACGCCGCCACGTACCTCGGCTTCTTCGATCGGCTCTTCACCAACCTTGAAGGGGTCGTGACAAGCCTTGATGACATGGTCGACGCTGAGAGCCGCGAGCTCCTTGGCGTCACGGTTGGTCGCGTCTTCTCCAACCTCACGCACCTCCATCCTGGCTTCGACTTCATGACCGTGACAAAGCCCCTAGAGCAGAGGCGTGCCGCGAAGCTGAACGCCTCGGTGTGGGAGGACGTGGAGAAGTTCGTCCAGCGCTTCAAGAGGGTTGAGGTCGAGGAGGACCCGACCCAGGAAGGCGACGGCGAGGCGGGCGCTGAGGAGGGTGACGAGGCTGTCGACGGCGAGGACAACGACAGCCCTGCTGCTTGAGCTGCTCCTGTGGCAAGACGTGCTCGGGGCACAACTTATCTTAGGATTTGCTATTTTCGTTTGTAATGGCTTGTAAAAAACCTTAATGTATGCAAGTGTGAGCGCCCCTCGGGAGGCCTTTTATCTCTTTCTTATGTCTTTTCGCTCTACGTCGTTAGGACCCTGCTTTCAGCGCAATAGCACCGCCGCTTCGGTATGCCGGAGTCAGGGCTCGACAAGGCCGGGGGGTGCGTACGGCTTAGAGAGGTAGGGGCTCTCGAGGCACGATGCTCAGGAGCCCCCTTTGACGTGCAAGCAGCCCATGAGGCGTGAGAGAGAAAGGAGGCTCGAGAGGCAACAGAAAACGAGAGAGAGAACACTCATGAGGCGTAAGTTCTGGACTTAGCTTTGCGAGACGTTTGTCTCGTAGAGGGCGTCGTGTTCCCTGGTGAGGCGTTTTCCCTCTCGAGGTTGCCTGAGTCTGGTTTGGAGTTCCACAGCCTTGTAGGGCGTCTTGTTCCCTGCGTTGGACAAAGAGGCATACCCACAAGCAATGCACGGTTGTACAACTAATGCGCACTCATAGGTTTCCTCATGTGTATCTCGTGAGGAGAGTAAGCACCAAGGTCCTTGGTGAGGTGACGTGCATGGGAGCAGGCCCACGAGTCAGAGCTCTTTGGTGAGATAGCTGGCGTGGGAGAAGGCCCACGAGTTAGAGCTCGGATCCTTTGGGTTTTGCGATGCTGCTGGGATGTTCCCGAGGCACAGGCACCGTGCTCAGCCCCCGCTCGTGACGTGCGCATGGGGAAAAATATGAGCGCGAATAAAAATGCAGGAAAAGCAACTCACCACAGCAATATTACATAACGGCGCTAAGCCGCATATGTTCATGCTGGAATGATATTGTTCATTACACTTGGCGTGGCCAAGGTAAAATCCGCCATGCCTGGGCATGGGGTTCCACACGGAGTGGCTGAGCCTTCTCGCGGCCCGTGGCGACGCGTTGTAGAGAGAGCTCAGATGAGGTGGCCCTCGTGGAGGGAGAAGCTTTTGTGAAGCTGGGAGGCGAAGATGCGTGCTTCCCTCTTGAGACAAAAAATGCCTGTCGCGACTTGATCACGGGTAGAACTTGCGTAGATGCTCGATGTTCCACGGGTTTTTGACCGGGATGCCTTCCTCCGTCTCGAGCCGTACTGCGCCAGGCCTGGCGATGTGCGCGACCCTGTAGGGGCCTTCCCACATGGGCGAGAGCTTGTGGAGACCTTCCCTGGAGAGTATCCTCCTCAGGACGAGATCGCCTGTCTCGAGGGTACGCGGGCGTATGTGGCGGCTGTGGTAGCGGCGCAGATCTTGCTGGTACTTTGCCGCCCGGAGGGCAGCACGGCGACGTAGTCCATCGAGTAGCAGCAGGTCATCGTTGTGGAGCTCTTCCTGGTCGTCCTCGTTGAAAGCGAGGATCCGCGGGGACCCATGCTTGATCTCGGTGGGGAGGACTGCTTCAGCGCCATAGACGAGGGCGAACGGTAGGGTGGGCCTTCGGTCTAGATCGAAAATTCGGTTTTTGTTTATCGGTCTTTTCTTAATTCGGTCTGCTAGATTTGAGAACCGAAATTAGCTGGCAGATTTTGGTGACCGAAAATTTCGGGTACTCAAAATTTCGGTCTTTACTTTGGTCAAAGCCGAATTTTACTTTGACGAATATATGGACTCACTTTGTAGCCTTGCTTGAGGGCTCACAGCCGAAGGTTGATGTCGTCCACACCTCCGTTTGCCCCCACGCGTCGCCGGATCGTGAGTCGCCGCCCGTCGACGTGTAGCTGCAAGCTAGACCCGCGCATCTCCAGCAGCAGATGGCGGCCTCGCTGGAAGCAGCGCGGCAACAGAAGGCGGTGGGCGGCAGCGGAAGGCAGCGATGCGACGGAAGTTGGCCGCCGGCGGCGGGTGGCGGCGCTATCGCAAGCTAGATGAGGTCACCGCGTAAGAACTGGGGGGTCGGGAAGAGGAACTGATCGATCGAGTTGGGGGTACGTCGGTGTCTCGGTGACTCTGGGACATGAGGCCTCGGCCCATAAGGAAAGATACACAAAATTGGGCCGATGGGCCTAAGTGTGGACTACAGGGGATGCCTGACTTGTTGTACGCAAGGTAATTTCGGTCTGTTCGGTGTATTCGGGTACCGGTAAATGAAACCCGAATTGACAGTAATAATTCGGTCATTTAACAATCACTACCCATTATTCAGTTGGTCTTTTCAGTCTCGGTCTTTTTGGGTTCGGTCTCGGTCTTTTCGGTTTCGGTTTTTGGTCATCGGTTTTTCTGCCCACCCCTAGCGAACGGTGTTTCTCCAGTGGGTTTTGTGGCAGTTGTGCGGATGGACCAGAGCACAGATGGTAGCTCTTCAATCCAGTTCTTGCCGCAGGCCTTGAGGCGGTTGAAGCTTCTTGTCTTGAGGCCCTTGAGCACTTTAGCATTTGCTCACTCGGCTTGTCCATTGCTTCGTGGGTGAGCCACCGAGGCGAAGCAGAGCCGGGTGCCGAGGCTTTCGCAGTAGGCCCTGAAGATGCCACTGGTGAATTGTGAGCCGTTGTCGGCGATGATGCGATTTGGCACGCCGAAACGGCAGGCTAGGCCTCTAATGAATTTCACTGCTGATCTCGCCGGTATGCTGCGCACCGCCTCAACCTCCGTCCATTTGGTGAACTTGTCGATGGCGACATAGAGGTAGCGGTAGCCCCCGCTGGAGCGTGGGAATGGTCCCAGGATGTCCAGCCCCCAGACCGCGAAGGGCCAGGAGAGCGGGATGGTCTGGAGCCCCGGTGCAGGCTGGTGGACCTGCTTGGTGTGGAATTGGCATGCCTCGCAAGCTTGGACAATGGTGGTTGCATCCTGGAGCACTGAGGGCCAGTAGAATCCACTCCTGAAGACCTTCCCCGCGAGGGTGCGCGAAGATGAATGATGGCCACATTCTCCACTGTGTATGTCTCTGATCAGCTGGCGGCCTTCTTCAGGGGGAACGCATTTCAATGCGACTCCATTTGGGCGTTTGCGGTACAAATCTCCCTCGTGAAGGCAGTATGACTTGGCCTGTCGAGCAATTCTCTCTGCTTCTGCATCCTCTTTAGGGAGGACTCCATCTCGAAGGTACTCCTTGATCTCGTCGATCCAACCCGTCTCATGATGTGTCATGGCTAACAACAAGCGATCTCCTGAGGGCGGACCGCAGTTTGGTGCTCTAGATGTTGGTGCCAATGGGAGCTCTTCGTCAATGTCCATGTCAGCTGCTTCTTTTGGTTGTTTCACCGACGCCCTGGTAAGCCTTTCCTCAAACACGCCTGCCTGCTTGGCCTCTCTTCGCGACGCTCGCCTGGCGATGTCATCTGCCTCCTGGTTCTCCTTTCGCGGGACGTGCCTGACCTCCATCCCCTTGAAGTGCTTCTCGAGCTTGCGAACCTCCTCGAGGTAAGCGGTCATATGACCGTCCTTAGGCGTGTAGCTCTTGTTGGAGAAGTTGACGAGGAGCTGGGAATCGCCCTTGATGAGCAAGTGCTTGATGCCGAGGGAGATTGCGGCTCTGAGCCCGGTGAGGAGGCCTTCATACTCGGCGATGTTGTTGGAGACCTTGTCAGTCGTGAAGCACAGCTGGACGGCGTAGAAGAGCTTGTCACCTTTTGGTGAGGTTAGGACGACACCAGCACCCGCGCTCTGGCATGCGAATGCCCCGTCGAAGTGCATGGTCCAGTGACTTGGCACTGTTTCTCCAGACGACATGGTCTCTGCCTCTCGAGGCTCTTCCGGCTGCGTGTCCGTCCATTCGGCGACGAAGTCTGCCAACGCCCTTCCTTTGATGACTCTGGTAGTGTCAAAACGCAGGCCAAAGGGTTGCAGCTCGATGTTCCACCCTGCGACACGATCAGTGGCGTTTGGGTTGCGGGATTTGCTCCAGGGGGAATGACGTGACCACCATGATGGGGTGGCCCTGGAAGTATGGCGCAGCTTCCTGGAAGCGATGAGGAGCACGAGGAGGAGCTTCTGCTGCATGGTGTATCGCTCGCGAGCATCTCGTAGCACCGTGCTGACGAAGTAGACGGGATGCTCGACAAGCGTTGTCGATGGTGGTGCAGCGTTGTCGAGGTTTTCTTGTGGCGGTCCCTCGGCGAGGGTGTCTGCTGGTTGCGCGGGCTCGACTTGAGGCTCGGGGCCTGAAGAGGGTGCTTCCTTGTCGGGAGGCTCTGGGCTTGGTGTGGCAGTGTCCTTCTTGGCGAGGACTGGCTCTTCCCTTTCTACCACCAGGACCGCGCTTGCTGTTTGTGGAGTGGCTGCTAAGTACAGCTTCAGATGCTCGCCGGGCCTTGGGGCGACCATGACAGGTGGACTGGCCAAGTACTTCTTCAGGTCCTCAAATGCCTTGTCCGCCTCCGGTGTCCACTTGAACGTGCCAGACCTCTTCATGATCTTGAAAAATGGCAGCGCCCTCTCGCCGAACTTGGAGATGAAGCGGCCTAGGCTGGCCATGCATCCCGCCAGGCGTTGCATGTCCTTGAGGCGACGAGGTGGCTGCATTTCTTCTATGGCCTTGATCTTGTCGGATTTGCTTCTATGCCGCGGTGGGACACTAGGAACCCGAGGAGTTTGCCTGATGGTACCCCGAAGACGCACTTGGCGGGGTTCAGCTTGATGTTTACCTTGCGCAGGTTGGCAAAGGTCTCCTCGAGGTCCTCCATGAGGGTGTGCTCTTCGCGAGTCTTGACCACGATGTCGTCGACGTAGGCTTCTGCGTTTCTCCCCATCTGAGCCCCCAAGGCCGTCCTCATGAGCCTCTGGAAGGTGGCGCCGGCGTTCTTCAGGCCGAAAGGCATGCAGACGTAGCAATACACACCACAAGGGGTGAGAAATGCTGTCTTCTCCTCATCCTCCTTCGCCATCTTGATCTGGTGGTAGCCTGAGAAGGCATCCAGAAAACAGAGGAGATCGCAGCCGGCGGTGGAGTCCACGATTTGGTCTATTCTGGGCATCGGGTACGGGTCCTTGGGGCAGGCCTTGTTGATGTCGGTGTAGTCGATGCAGAGCCTGCCGCCCCCGGTGTGCTTGGGGACGACCACCGTGTTGGAGAGCCATGTGGGGTGCGCAACTTCTCGAATTATGCGTGCTTCTTTCAACTTCTCTACTTCCTTGATGATGAACTCTTGCTTCTCTGGCGCCGCGCTTTCTGCTTCACTGGGCGTGCGTTTGGACACACGGCTAAGTGGTGCTCGATCACCTCCCTCGGTACTCCGGACATCTCTGACGGTGTCCATGCGAACATGTCAGAGTTTGCCCTGAGGAAGGCGACGAGCGCGCTTTCCTATTTGGGAGGCAAGCCAGCGCCTATGGTGACGCTAGCCCCCGAGCCGCTGGCGTCCAGCGACACCTTCTTCGTAGCTGCCTGTCCTGTGAAAACAGCTGCTTCTTCTTCGCTGGCCTCTCGAGGGGCTCCATGTCCTCGTCAGCAGGGAATGCCACTGCAGCGGCCTTGTAGGCGGTCTCGACAGAGCGCATTGCGTCCTGGACTTGACCGTGGATGGAGATGTGCTGCCGCTGCCTGGAATCTTGACGATGTTGTACGCGTGGTGAGTGACGGCCATGAACTTCGCGAGGGCGGGGTAGCCGAGGATGGCGTTGTAGGGCAGGCCGATGTGCGCGACGTCGAAGTCGATTGCTCGGTGCGGTAGTTCTGCTGCGTGCCGAAGGTGACCGCGAGCCTCACCTGCCCCAGCGGTGTAGTGGAGCCATTTGTCACCCCGTGAAGGGCCTGGAGGGCATCAGCCACTCATATGGCACTTGAAGCTGTTCGAAGGTCTCGACAGAGATGACATTCAAGCCCGCACCCCCATCTATGAGCGTCTTGTTGACTGCGATGTTGTTGATGGTGGGAGTGCACACCAGAGGGATGGTGCCGACGGCCTTGGTCGACTTTGGGTGGTCCTTGGAGTCGAAGGCGATGGTGTATTGCGACCACTTGAGGGGTTGGGACGCCTCAATCCCTGGAAGCGCGGCGTTGACCTCGCGAGAGAACTGCTTGAAGTGGTTGTTGGACTTGGGCGCCTGAGACCCGCCGAGGATGCACGCTATTGCCCCCTGGGTTCTCGTCAGGGAGATTGTTGTTTCGCCCGGCGGGGTTTGCCGGAGCCCCTGCTGCTGGTAGTTGTGCGGCGCCCGCCCCCGCGCCGCCACGGCCTCCGCCGCGGCGCCGCGGCCTTGGTTCTTCTCGCGTTCCTTGCTGAGCTGCTTGAGCTCCCAGCAGTCTTCAGTCGCGTGGTTGTGCCTGTTGTGGTAGATGCAGAATGGGCGATTATCTACTTTCTTCTCGTCCGCCGCGGGAGCCTCGCGAGGCTGCTTGGCGTCAGGCTCTGCCGCGAGGACGGCGGTGGTCTTGCGCTTCTCGACAGGCTTCTTCCAGCTTCTGGACCCCTCAGGAGGCTCCCCTCTGTCTCTTGCTTGACGAAGAGGAGGCCCTCTTCAGCCTTGGCGCACTTGTCCGCCAAGTCGAAGAGTTTTACCACCGAGGTGAGGGTGTCGTGGATGCCGAGCTTCTCGAGCATCCTGCGGTTCGTGACGCCCTCTCTGAAGGCAGAGATGACGTGCGAGTCCGGGATGTTCGGGATCTTGTTGCGGACCTGGCTGAAGCGCTGGATGTACCTGCGGAGGGTCTCGTCTGGCTTCTGGCGCACCGCGCGGAGATCATTGTAGGTGAGGGCGTGCTCGTACGTGCCCTTGAAGTTTGCGACGAAGACCTTGCAGAGCTCCTCCCATGTGTCGATGGTGTTCTCGGGGAGGTTCATGAGCCATGAGAGCGCTGAATCCTTGAGGGCCATGGAGAGCCAGTTGGCCATCACCTTTCGTCGCCTCCCGCGGCTTGGATGGAGACGGTGTAGACCTGCAGAAACTCCAGAGGGTTGGTTCTGCCGTCGTAGCGCGGAGGGAGATCTGGCTTGAACTTCACCGGCCAGATGATGCGGCGCAAGTTGCGGGTGAAGGCGGTGCAGCCTGTGGCGTATGTCGCAGCGCCGCCGGCGAGCGCGTTGCGGTTCTGGCGGCCTGCGGCTGCAATCTCCTGGACGACGCGGTTGTGGCGGTCCCGTTGGCGCTCGATTTCCACGCGCGCATCCGCAGGAGTTCGTTGCACGATCTGGCAGTCGTGCGGCGAGCACGCGTGTGACGCGGCGCGGTGGTTCCCCGTTGGTGCTCCAGTTGGAGGAGGTGGCGGCGGAGGCGGAGGGGGAGGAGGAGCGCCGTGCGCTACGTTCCCTCCGCGTCCGGAGTGGTGCACCAGCGAGCGAGAGGGAGCCGGCGCTGGAGCAGGTACGGCGGCGGTGTTGATGAGCTCCTCGAGGCGTCCGAGCCAAACGTCGTGGCTTGCCTGCGTGGGGCGGTAGCGCAGCAGCTCCTGCGCCATGAGTGGCGCAGTGGCTGGGCTGGGCGCCACACGGCCCCGCGTGGAAGCGCTCATGTGCCTGAACGGGTGCTAGGAGGAAGCCCCCTCACCATCGTCGTCGTTGTCGCCGTCGTTGCCGCCGTCGTTGCCGCCGTCGTCTTCAGGGTGCTCGACGCGGGGCTCGACGTTGTGCTCCGAGGCGCGGTTGGCGCGCGGGCGACCGCGCGGGTTGTTGTTGGCGGCGGGCTCGGTGGTGGCTCTGCCGGACGTCCGTCGGGCGAGACGCGCTGCTCACGTGTCGGTCATGGTGCGGAGAGGTCGAAGAGGTTGAAGACGCGCCTCAGCCCCCTACCTGGCGCGCCAAATGTCGGAGACTAGTCCCAGGAACTAGGGGTGTGTCTCACTTTTGCCAGGAATCGAGTAAGGGGCTGAACACGCAATCAAACAACCCTCAACCAGCACGGCGACGGTGCTCGTCGAGCTCGATGAGGGACATCACGACAGAGAGTAAACACCAGCCGCTACCCAGGTTCAGGCCCACCGTGTGGTGTAAAGGCCCTACTCCTGCTTTGTTGTATTGCACTGCTTGTGGAGGTTGCAGTACAATGTGTTGGCCGAAGCTCAAGGTTTGCTAAGTAAGAAATATGGTGGAAGCTCTGTTCTCCTTCGCTCTGGTGGAGATGAACTTCAGCTAGCCGAATGGCGAATGATCCGATCCCCCTCCTTGGTCGTACATTGCCCCCTTTTATACCTGCCTCGGTCCTCTTCCCCGAAAACACCAGGCGGGAAGGGATACCACATGGCGACGGAGGAGGAGCGCAGTGCACGGCGTCGGGGCTATCCATGGACGCGGTCCATGGCAGAAAGCAGCATCTCCAAGGCTGATAAAGCCACCGTCCATCCAGGACGATAAGCTGGCGCTGCAGAGGTCCGTGGGGTGTCCCACGGTGACGTCGACTTGGAGCGCAGCGGCCAACGGTCCCCTTATCACCGGAATGGCAATCCTTATAGTCCGCTTTGCTTGGGGCAGCTTTGTTGACCGCCTTTAATCACCAAAGAGGAAACTGCGACGTTGTCGTCACCGCGCGCCACTCTGCGGCGGGCGCAGAGGCCATGTGCGCTCTGCAGTGGAGACAGAGCTTGCTTTCTCTTGAAGGAACCCCGCGAGGGCTGGTTTGCCTCGCCGAGGTTTTGGAGTACTTGACGCCTCGCGAGGAAAGGCCTCGCGAGGGAGGCGCAGACGTGCGCCAGGACTTAGCGAGATTCCAGACAGGGGAGGCCTCCCGAGGGAAAGATCCCTCGCGATGCTCGCCAGGCTGAACGCCTGGTCCTTAGCAGAAATGCTCAGTAGAGTGTTGAGGGTTGTGGCAGGCCGGCCCATGGTACCCTGGTTTCCACTGGGCCGACATAATTCCCATTAATATTTTTCACGCAATAGACATTATGATATTATATCTTAATAAGATACTACTACACTCTCTCTTCATTAACTATGACGTTCCATGGATTTGCATGATCCTAGCTATGATACTAATACTTGGAGAGATCTCATGATGAAATCACTGACTTGGAATTGATGAAATTACCACTTCCCATTGAAGTAATAATGCGTGTTAAGGAGACAAGCATAAGATCAAGCCTCTGTGCATCTTGTCAAACTTTTTGATGTAAAAAAGGTGTTTCTTTTAACTTTGACCATTGGTTGTGTTTTTCTACAAGATTTTAGAATTGTTATTTGGTTCAAAATAATTTCATAGGAACCATGGGGAATCCTATCCATCATGAATTTTCCCATGGATCTTGTTTGGTTTGTGATATTGTAAACCAACGAAATTTTGCAAGTCTATCTTGCATGCAATTTCAAAGAAAGCATTTCTACCTTGTCCACTTTGTGATTGCTTGTTTCTTTCGCGAGCTGCTATGCGTATGACGAATTCCCATACGATGTTTGTGCGACGCTAAACCATGGCCTTCAATGTAATCAGATCATCGATGTGGTCCGATGGATTGCATCGTCGGATGAGAATCGGACACAAAGTGTCGGATGCAAAGCAATTTCGTTTTCGTTATTTGAGTGGCAACTATGGCATCGCCTAGCTATTCAAAAAGTCTTTGAATCTTTCAATTACCACAGCTGAACATGTATTAGCCATCGTGTTTTTAATTTCATAGGATTAAACGTGCCACAACATCTAATTTTATGTATTTTTCATATTCATATATTTTGGAAAGTTTTGGACCAAAGAGTCCATGAATACGCAAATTTAGATAGGAAGAGAAATAGAAGAAAAAAAATGTATATTTGTCACGCATGAAGACCGCATGACAAATACTACTCCGTAGTATAGAAGAGCGGCCAGATCGAAGCGCAAATCGCTCCGCCGGTGTCGCTGTCGCCGTCGTGCGACGCTGGGCACCCACCGAGACCAAACGGCAAACGCCATCCGCCACGGCAAGGCGCAGTGGGTAGACGTGGTGGCCGCCCGCCCGCGGCGCCCCCGCCGTCTCCAATAATTAAGCCGAGCCCGAGAGAGGATGAGGATGGGATCGGCACGGCGCTGCTGGAAAGATTTAAAAAAAATGGAAGGACACCGAACCGACGCGGCCTCCGCCGATGGAAAGAAAGGCGACGGAGGAGGTTACACGGCACGGCACACGGCCACGCGGCCACGGCGCGGCTGCGAAAGCGGTGGGTGGTGGTGGCCTCGAGTGCCCACCACGGCACGGGCCGCACGACGCGGCAGCGGTGCTCGTGCCGTGCCATCACCCACCCCTTACCGACGCCGCGACAAACCCCGCCCGCCCGAAGCCAGCAAAAACCACCACCGCAACCGCACCGCGCGCGGCCGCTGCCTGCCCTCCTCCACAGGCGGTCGTTCCTTTCACCGCGCGGCCCACGCCACCGCACCGCGGCCCACCTCCACCGCACCGCGCCTCGCCTCCTTATATTGACCGGTTCCCCACCTCCTCCTCCACCGTTCCCCATCTCCACCACCACCACCACCAAACCCTAGCCGCCGCCGCCGATGTCGTCCTCGTCGTCGCCCAAGCAGGACACCCCGTCCTCCCCGGAGCTCCCCCCTTTAGCCGCCCCAAACATCGCGGCAGCAGCCGCAGCCGCCGCCGCCGCGGCCTCGTCCGGCGGGGGCGGCCTAGGCGGCGGCGTCGGTTCCGGCCGTCGCCTCCCCCCTCCCTGCTGGACGCACGAGGAGACGCTGGCGCTCATCGAGGCGTACCGCGACAAGTGGGAGGCCCTAAAGAAGGGCAACCTGCGCGCGGCGGACTGGGACGAGGTCGCCGGCGCCGTGACCGCCCGCTGCGGCCGCTTCCCCACGGCCACCTACAAGTCGGGCGTGCAGTGCCGCCACAAGATCGAGAAGCTGCGCAAGCGGTACCGCGCCGAGCGGTCGCGCTCCGCCGGCCGCTCCAAGGGGCCCAAGTGGCCCTTCTTCCCGCTCCTGCACGACCTCGCCGGCGGCGGCGCGCCCGACCCCAGCGCCAACCCCATCATCAAGATCAAGCCCCGGGGCGGATCCAACGCCACCCCCGCGCAGTCCCCCTCTTCCCCCGTGTCGTCGCCTGATTCGTCGGACGACGCCGGGCGGAGCAGGAGCCTGCACGGCCTCATCTCCAACGGCGGGGGCGGCAGCGGGCTGCGCTTCACCATCCCCAAGGGCTCGCGCACCAGGCCCGGGGTGCCGAGGGAGCCCAGGGTGGATAGTCGGGGCGAGGAGGACCCCGAGGCGGAGGCCATGGCGGAGGTGGCGTCCGCGCTGCGGGCCGTCGGGGAGGGCTTCCTCAGGATGGAGGAGCGCAGGCTGGAGCTGTCACTCCAGATGGAGAAGGAGAGGATGGAGTCGGAGATGAAGCGCACCCAGACGCTGCTCGACGCGCAGCAGCTCTTCGTCGAGGCTTTCCTCAGCAAGCAGCCGCACCACAAGAAGCCCAAGCTCGTCTCCGAGGAGGATTGATTGATGACCAACTAGAGCTCCGGTGCTCAGCTCAACCCCGTGTTGATGTTTACTGCCTTCTCTTGTTTGTTAACCTGTCAGCTGATGACTTGTGATGTTTCTACTCTTTGTCTTTGTATTCTTAATAATTTAAGAAGAAGGGCAAAGAATGTAGGTGTAGGATATGGCTGTGAGAGGATTAGGAGTGTTCAGTTGTAATCAGTGTTGTGTTTTGAGTTTTTGAGTTGCTGTTTATGGTGGGGAAATATTGCAGCTTAGCTTGTTCCAAATAGTGTATCATCTAGTCATCATTTCTTCTTCGTCTTCTTAAAGCTGCTGCTTGCTGTTGTTATGATTGGTTTGATAGTGGTAGTCATCTTTCTACTCATGGAGAATATGTAATGGATGACTGCTTAAATATCAACTGTATGTAATGTGAGTCTTTCCATAGTTCCTGGCAATTGAGGGTCTCTTTGATCCGTGGGTATGTTTCATGTTTCCTGTGGGAACTGAAATGCTTTTCAAATGAAATTTCTGCGAATAAAAAAGGCGCCGAAGTGATGATACAATATCTGTTGGCCTGAACCTTTAGAATTTGTTTGTAAATTCATGACGGTTCAGAAGATCAGTTTCATGGGAAGAAACAAAACCCTCTACTGCCTGTAAAACCTTCTATTATCCTGCTGGTATAAAAGGCTTGCACATATCAGAACCTCAGAGAAGTGCCATGTTTTCTCGCAGAAAGAAAGCGGAAAATCCAGCAGAGGCAACACAGCAGAGTCTCGGACTGGAAGTCTGGAACCTTACCAACTAAAAGAACAACAAAAACATGAACCAACTAATGTATATTGACCATGGTTGCAGATACTTCACTGCAAACTTGGGATACATTACTTCACTGCAAACCAACTTAATACTCATCAGAGCAAGCAGAGTACATACATTACTTCACCAACAGTTCTATCTTAAAATCTCTTTAACGCCTAAAGGAAATGGTATAAAATCCACCAGGGACTGATCACAGGATAGTTCGGAACAGACGGTCATTCCTAAGGTATGATCCGAGGTACAAAAACAAAGGAGAGTATGTAACTTTTAATAATCCCAGACTTTCAGAGTATTTGCCTTAATGGGATGCACAACGGTGGAGCTACTGATAGTCAACTTCTGTATGATGGCACATTGGGAACTCGCTACCAAAAAACTGAAGAGTCACGGCAACCCAGCAGAATCAGTAGTAGGGCCAGTACCTGGGTGGCCTCCTGAACCTTGGCACCTTCCTGCAGAGAAAAACATAGCATCAGAAAGGTCATCCGGGAGCTATTTTCTAATTCCTCTCATGTTTCACCACATCTTGGGCCATATTTTGGTTGATTCTGGAAAATAGAAACCCTAGGGCCTAAGTTTGCCGGAATGTTTCGTGCACAACTAATCAGATGCATTAGTAGAATGGGGTCCGCATGTCATATTCTTCAAATCCTTTGATTTTGCTTTTTTACGGTTTACAGTTGAAATTCTACTATATTGAAACAAATTTATTGGGCTAATTTCGATTTCAAGACTAGCCCTAGGCTAAATTTTCAATGGAATCAGGATAAACCACAGTTCAACTGAAAAGATTGATATTCTTTTTCCGTAAAGATTAATATCAAGGAACAGTTACTACAAAATGGATTCACCTCAACATTCCATGAATCCTACCTCTCATCATAATTAAAAACATGCTGACTTAAGCCCAACCAAATGTACATTATCATGTTTCCTTACTTTTGCGCATCTAAGTGCAATATATTAGCTTCAAATAAAAAATCAGCTTCAAAAAATGCGATATATCTTCACGAAGAAACTCCTTACCCATATGAGGGATAATAAGGATCATATGGGCGCCTTCCCCTAGGGTGATTCATTCCTGGTACATTAGTTCTTTTTGGACACACCTACATATAAAAAAGAGCACACGATAAATGTTAAAAAAAATCAAAATAACAGTGAGTGCATATTATTAAAAAGAAGCATTATGAACCTTCAACCGACGGTCATGTAGTTCTGTATCATCCAGCAGCAGAGCATTCTGGACTGCCTCAACTTCAAGAAACTCCACATAAGCAAATCCTTTGGGATGACCAAAATTGTCTGTCAGAATAGTAACCCTGTTGACAGTTCCACAATCTTGAAAGTGCTGCTGAACTTCCTCTGGCAAACAAGCATAGTCAACCTGAAGCAATGTGCAAAATAGTTTACTTAATACACAGCTGTAGCGAAGTACCTAACATTTATTCAATGCTGTTTTAACTGATTTTCAAGAGAAGTACTTGTCATCAAACGAACAAATGAGGATATCATAAACGCCAGGACAAAATGGTGATGGTAAAATAAAGAAAAAAGTGTCAACTCAGTAACAGCCAGAGTTTATTAAAAGTGCTCCCCTGAAATCAAGATTCCTGGCCTAAAGAAACGACAAGTGCAAGTGCATATATTTTTGGTACTCTGTGCTACTGTATATTGGAAAGTCCTTCATGGAAATGCTTGAATTATTTTAGTGTAAGTAGCAAAAAATAGACGAAAGACTCACATTTCCAACATAGATGGAGCGAGCATCCACCTCTGACTTGTCGAATGCCGTTGCCTCTGCAGCTGGATCTTCTGGGAAAATGAGCAAAACGTGTAAAAAGATTGTCAAACATAATGGATAAGTGAAGGCACTGACTCCATTCAAGCATCAAGGTGGTTCAAAAGAACAAAACAGCGGGATGGCGCTCACAGATATAAGAAATCAAGCGCAAAATAAGGAGGATGCCGATTAGGATCTTTAATCAGCATCCATGTTTCTATTGATAACCGTGCTTATTAAGTAAATATGACAAGGTTGAGACCTGAAGTGAACACTTAATCGTGTACAACATCAATTTTAAATGCAGCATATGTGCTCATTCTATAACAGATCATCTCATATTTATCTTCGCTGTCAGTACAATATCAGAAGTGGCAGTAAGCAAGTACCAAAAATTAAAAATAACAAGCATAAACTTCATTGGCATTATCAATGTATATGTTTACAGGTAACCTATGCTTCAGGTTTGGTATTGATGCCCAATTGTATAAGCTGAAAATAAGTTCAAAGTTTAGGACAGCACACGCGCACGTAGGACAGAATCATATTTAATGCATTACTTGGCAATGACAATTTCCATAGTAACCAAATTCCAACTGGGAAACAAAATATATCATGAACTTCTTTTCAGCGCCACATATAAGTAATAAGCATTGTGTTATTAGCACAAATCAGGTACCTAAGCATCCTTCCTAATTTACCCCATTCACGAGTGAATTCCATGTAAACACACCAGTAACATGAGGTTGATGACTTGATGATGCTTCATGCCTCCATAGAAGTGCAATAGTTGACCATAGGATATAAAATTCAAACATTCTCTAGATAGTAAACGCGGCGAGCTGCGAAAAGCGTGCCAAACTACAATAGTAGTAAGTATACTTAGATACACCACAAACGTAATCCACGACGTGACCAGGCAAGGCACGCTAATGCGCCATTATTGTAGCAAGTCCAGCAGAACCCTGTTATAAAAGGCAGACACGTAGCCGCCTCGGAGGCGCCACGCTCCTTCTTTGTGCGCCTAGGGGAGGCTGCCTAGTCCATGATCAGGCTCTGCCGCCAGCCCCGCCGTCTGGCTACCGCCTTTTAGATCACTGTAACGATCCTTAACAAAGCTGTTCAATTGCACTACTGGTACAAACCAACAGTGCAAATGAAAGGAACAAAGACACAATGCTGAAAGATAAACCCACCCATCTCCTACAAATACTCGATTGCATCAACTATTCTGACTAAACCTCAAAGAACTCGTCAGAAACTAAGAAACTAATACGCTTTTGAGCATTCCACGAGCCGAATCGCACGAACCACATGACACCCAACTAATAGGGGGCTCAATCTGTCATGCATCCAGCCGATTTCGTTCTGGAAAACTCCTAGAGAAAAAAATAAAGCGCTAATACACAAGGAAATGGAGACGGTGTCAGCGACTATATAGATTACCATCGGACCCGGCGGCGGTGGCGGCGGGTAGCATCTCGTGCTGCTCGAGCTCCTCCAACTGCCGCAGCCTCCTCCGCATCTCCTCGATCTCCTGCACACACCACCGTACCCTATCCTCGTGAGCATCGGAGTAGACGAACACCCCAGGCGCTCGAACCCTCAAAACGCGAGGCAAGAAACTACGCCGCGAGCTCTACCACGAAAAAACACGCACCTGGTCCACGGAGGAGAGGTTGAATCCGTGGCTGCCACGCGCGCGGCCGCCGTTGTCTCCGGAGGAAGGGTGGATCTCGCCGTTCTCGGTGGAGGAGGCGCGATTGCCCTTGCCCGAGGCCATCTCGCCGCCGCCGCAGGCGCTGGTTCGCGTGCTGTTCTCTTCAGTTACTTTTGTCCAGGTGATGACTGATGACTAGCTACTCTTGCTTCTGTCGTGGCTTCGGCTGGTTCCGGAGATATAGGGGGCATCTCTTCTCTCCTATCTAAAAGAAGGAATTCGTTCCTCTCGTACGTCGTCGTCCTTCGTCCTCCGTCAGACCGTCACATAGACCGTTCTGACATTTTCGCATTTTACTCCTTAAAAAACAGTCCAAATTAACCCGCAGTCCATCAGACGAGATAACCCTAAGACCCTAACCCACTCCCGACACCAATCGCCGTCCTGCATCTCCCGCTCCTCTCATATCCCGGCGCCGCCGCCGCCGCCACCCACCTCCACATCTCGTCCCCCAGGCCGGTGCGCCCCACACCCCCCATCCCCACGCGGGGAAGGACGGACCAGCCGCCCTCCTTGGTCACGGGGAGGAAGTAGCACAACTGGATACCCTCAAGACTTCGGAAGAGAGAGGCACAACAAGCACCAACACCGACGTGCAACCATGTGGCGGCTGGCGGTGCGCTAGACGCTGGCGCCGGCGCTTGCGCTGGATACTGGCTCCGGCGTGGCGGCCATCGCAACCTCCAACGACCAAGGCAAGAACCTCAAGATCTGCACGGACCTGCCCCCGCGCCTCCTCCGCGACCACGTCGCCGCGGCCAACATCGCCTCCGACTACCAGTACTCCCTCTTGGACCTCGAGCCAGGCACCGCCGCGTGGCTCAAGGCGACCCACCTCCACTCCGCCAACCGCCTCCACGAGCTCTACTTCCGGAATGGTGGCATCTACATCAAGCTCGCACCTGGTACTTAATTCGAACTCCATGTCTGGATTGATTTGGGCGTTGGTTCCTTTTGTTTTTAAGACTCCATATTTGTTGTCGGTGAGGATCAGCTACTTGTTTAGGACTACTTGGTGCCAGAGGAGTACGTACAAACTATGAGGGCGTCGATGCTGAAAAGATGCCCCTCGTGCAGACGATGAGGGCGTCGATGCTAAAAAAAAAATACCCAGTCTCGTCATTAGAGGAAGTCCTATTGTTTTCAAGAAGGACATCGAAGAATTGCTGGAAATAGTAAGTTCCATATCACCTTCCCTGTATCATCTTGCTGTAGAACGTTGTTGCTAACATTCTGCATAATGGTTCGTTATGGTTTATGAATTAACAAAATTCCACATTTTGAATGACTGTGCTTAGCGCAATTATTTCCCACCGGAGTGTTCTCGCTTGAATCAGATGATTGAGTTATGCTCAGCTTGTTAAGATAATCTGACATTAAGTTCCTCTTTCACCTTACCCTGTGGTGTAGGTTTTTGCACAATTCGACCACGTCCCACTTGCAAGTGCTTCTCTCGCCCAACTGTATGCTGTCACGATCTCCAGTGGCCAGCGCGGCCAATGCCATGACCTTCCTCCAACCTCTCGCAGGAAACAATGTTGAGTTTTCTGATTGAAATGGAGTAAGCGGTGCCACTGCCGCTCTCCCAAGGTTGAATGAATAGTCCACGCACTTGAGGATGATGTCTATGTTAAGGTACTACTCAACTCTCATTTCTTGTTCTCTGACTTTTCTATTTGGAAAAGAGCTGTTCTAGAGTGTTGTATTTTGTGAGTAAAAGCTTCATGCTTGCTTAAATTTTTTTTGCTTCCATGCTCATTTTCCTGTTTGTATAATGAATACTCTAAATGTTGCTTAACTTGGCGCCTAACTTGCACAAAGTAGTGCTTGTTTAATATTTAATTACACCCTATTATGAGCTGCAATCTTATCTAAAGAAATCGTATGTCTTCAGTTTGACTTTGGTTAAAGAACTCACTAACTGAACAGTCTGAACTGAATGTTCACCAGTTTACACGGTTTACTCACTGGACAAGAACATGTATCAGCAAGATGTTTGAACTCATATTACATGTTACCATGATTGTGACAGTTGTCGAATCATTTCTACCACTTTTTACATAGTACACGGTTGCAAATGAGTACCTTTTGTTTCTAAATATCTTTTCTGTCTTGCAGACTCGTTAGTGCATTTTTGGGCTGCCTGTGTGTATATTGGCCAGTTGCGGTTCAACTTATATCTGATGTTAGATCATAGACCCATATCTGCTTTTATGCATTCCAATATTCTGGAAAGGTCTGTGATCCTGTATCTTGAGGGAAAGGTAAAAAACTCTCTTTTGCTTTGACAATTTAATGTAGCGAAGTAAGCTGTTCTGTTTTCAACATGAATTCACCGTAGGAAGTATTGATGTTGTACGTTCTAAATAACTTCCGACATTGATGTTGTACGTTCTTTTATGTTTTGATTTGAGTATTCCTGAGATATATGTGTCAGCGGTCTGATTCCTTTGGGTCTTGGTTTCAGGATACATATGCCAATGCTGAAAACATAATTTTCTCTGCTTTGAGCAATATGAAGAAACCCCCTGCACGTCTGTTGGGTACAACATTGTCTGCCGACAAATTTTACGTATCTCAGGTGACTGCTTCTCAGGTATATTAGTGCATATCTTATATCCTTGAGTTTCTAGCTGTTGCATGTTATGTGATCAAATTAGCTTATTCCTAAATGAGTCTACTTACAAAACTATTTCTGTTTGAAATTTAAATATTTAAAGAACAAAGAAAACTAAGAAGTGACACTCAAGTTCATGGTCAATTGAGCAAGCTAGCTCTAATGAAAATGATCAGCGGGCTAAGGAACCTGGAAGAGTCTTTCAAGATAGGGGGTTGCAGCAGCAACCTGTGTGGAAGCAAGGCAGAGAGGAAAACTCATGGCTGGCAAGGAGGGTCAACTGGGGAAGGGGAGAGAGGTGTCACAGATGGAGCTGTGTGTCCAGCTTCTCCCTCATGGAAAACCTTTGCCAGCAAGAGATGCTTGCGGGGGAGCGACATCATGGGTTTTGTGCTCAGGCGCAAGTAAAGTGGAACTGGTCTTTAGTGGCCATGATCTTTGGAGAGTGAAGTGACATGGTTCAGGCAAGTGACCATAACTTTTGGTTTGTGCCAACATCGTGCGATAGTTAAATTTGTACGACGCAAATCACCACGCGGCAATGTGCATAGCACAATGAAATCAGACAAGTCTAAGGAAGTTTGTACTTTAGTAAATCAGGTTTTTGTTTTATTTTGATTTTATTGTCTGTACACCATATTTGCTTTTTGTATATTTTCTTTGCTATTGACGAAGAATAAGGAGAGACAAACTTTGTCTCTGCACTATAAAGTGAATTATGTATTGATGTGTTAAATACATCTATTTGTTGCTCCTTGGCTTACGAGGTCTCTTACAAGTTCTCTCCGATCTCATGCTATGCTTAAAATAATGAAATGAGATGTAAATATAGCCTCCTTTGTGGCTAATAAACCTTTGCAAAATTATTTTGAACATATGCTACTGTATCAAAACTGTGAGGTGGGAATAGAAACCACCATGATTAGTATTGTTGAAAGTGGGATGAAAGATTGCTGCAACCCTACAATCTGTCCAAAGTTGCGGATTACGACTATTTGCTAGAGTTAGAAAAATAACGGTGAGTGACTACAAAGTTCAATGGCGCCGTTGTTGGAGTAGGTTGACTACGAGGCACAATCGCGGCATAATGGTACAAGTGAAGTTGAGAGACCGGTGTGAAAGGGGAAGAGATGATTGGAAAGAAATGATAAAATCATGATTGTATCTTGAACAACGAGGCACAATCCTCTAAGCACTTTAATATTTCATTTTTTAAAGTACCTAATGTCTTTGGTGCCATATTTACATATTTAATTGCGTTCGGCATTCATTTTCCTTTTAAAGAATTACATGACATTTTAACTTAAATCTAGGCATAAATATTTTATTTTATTTTTAATCGATTACAGGTCCAAACTGTCATAATCAATAGTCAATTGAGGCCAATAGGAAACTAGCAGGATCAGTAGTTGCATCTCTATCGTCTTCCACATTTAGTCATGCTCCTCGTTGTTTGAATAGTGCGACACATCAGCTAGCTCGCTCTTGCGAAAACTCTGGCTTGATTTGTTTTTATGATGTAGTCCAATAACTGATCCGGCAAACCCTTTATATATTGATGTTATATACTCCCTCCATTCCTGAATGTAGGGTGTATAGTTTTCTGCATGGATATTAAGATATGGGTATTTGGCCTACGGTGTACTCATTTTTTTCTGGAAAAAATTGGGAGATATGAGTTCCTAATAGACACAAATTGAAAACAATACACACTGTAAATTAGGATTCATTTTTTGATGGGTAAAATTGTCCATAAATCTCATTATACCATACATTTTGGATTTTTTCTGAAAAAACTATACACCTTACATCAAGAAACGGAGGGAGTATAATAAAAGGCTGCATAATCTTTTTTTAAAGCTCTCCAATTTGGAATGTGACAATTTTTGCTTCACATTAGTAATTATATAGATTCATGCTATCCCATGTAAATCAAACATGCTCCACTTTGTGCATGACATTATTGTCTTCTATGTTGATGTATATCACGTAGCAACACACGGGCAATTAGCTATACATGAAAATAACCCTTAATCTCCTAACACAAACTGCAAGTTGCTGCTCCTTGCATCCTACCACCTCATGATTTCTTCCACAAGCAAATTGTTTGTTTAAGACAATGAACATCAAGGCACAGTTTTGTGTTTTGTTACCCGTAGCAACGCACGGGCATTCAACTAGTATAGGTAAAAAATGCATTTAAGCATGGCTAAAAATTCTGGGGAAAAAATTAGGGCATAGAAGTGCAGATCTACCTACCATGTACTAAAAGTTGTACATTCAAATTTGACTCAAAGCTAGAGAAGCAAAAAATACAAATCACTGATAGATAGCAGCAAATTCAAATCTGGATTGAATAGTACAAAATCTTTGGAATCATAATTGTCGTTTCTATTTGTTTAGTCATGAATTGAAATTTTAAGACGTGGTAAATATATCTTCTGTCTATATCGTCCAAAAAATAGTCAGATTTTTTAATGATGCCCATTGCACTAGTATAACTTCACAACATGCTTTCTTTGAAGGTCGTCGTATTAGCAACAACATCATCTATGCGTGGCGGCAAATAGCTCACTCTTTTTATCTAAGCTTCTTGAACACCAATCTTTCATACTCGAAGTTGATCTTGCTAAGGTTTTTGATCCTCTAGAACACTAGCGGAGCTTGACCAAAATTATAGAGGGGGGCAAAAGAGAAAACCTGGGAGCTGAGGGAGCCAATTTGTAATTTTTTGTCATGTGTATGGTAAAAATTGCTAAATATTATTAGTAGTATGGCAAAATTATTATAAGTTAGAGGGGCCATGGCCCACTTTGGCCACAACTAAGCTCCGCCACTGCTCTAGAATGAATCTTCATCATAGCAGCGTTTGCACGTAAAGGGTTGTATGGTCATTTCACTAATTTTATCCACGCGTGCATTTCCTCGTCCACCTCTGTTGTCATTAATGGTCAACCCTTTGCGAGATTCCAATAGCCGTATTCAAGAGGGCTGCCCCTCTTCCCTATTGTTTTTGTCCTTGCTATCAATGAGTTGTCGCTGACGCTGTAAAATGCCATGTCCAATAGCTTTCTGGAAGGAGTTGTGTTCGGTCGAAATTGCCCTCCATTCACTCTATGTTTTTTGTTGTGACCTGCACATATGTGGCAAAGCTTCCGTTCAGTAGGCCACGACCATGAAACAACTTTTGGACACTCTGATTACATTCGGGTCAAACTCCAAATTTGGCAAATATAGTATCATTTTCATCAGGCACGTTCCTAACTCCACTATTCAGACCATCAAAGCAGTTTTCCCGGTTCAGCACATCGATAACCATCATTAGGAGCTTTTTGTGGATAGGAATTAGGGAAGAAACCACTCGTAGCCTTTGCCTCAAAGCTTGGCGAGACATTTGTTCTCCAGAGAAGAAGGAGGTTTAGGAATTAGGAATTTGCGGGATGTTAACCAAACTTGATTCTTGGCGTATAGCGCAAAACCCTAATGGTCATCTTCACAAGGTTCTTAAAGCAGACTATTTCCCAAATTATTCCATGTGGGGGCTAAATCCTAATATCCCCAAATCAGCCTTCTCGGCCTCCGTTTTCAAAATCTTACACATCTAGAAGGCCCATTCCTTCTGCCAATTAACAAGAGGTAATGTCTCTAACTGGAGCTCACCCTAGTGTGAGGTTTGGACTTATTTTTATGATTGTCTTATTGGCGAACCTTCCACCTTCATCTATCATGTCCTTGTGAAGGCTATCTCGCTCCCAAATCAGAAAAAGTGGAAAGAGAAGCTCATTGATACCATCTTCAGGACTTCTACAACTCACATCATTATGTGTACCACTATTATTAATTCTAACAATGACAAATTTCTTTGCTAGAAGCTGACAACTAACGGAAAATGCCATGCACAAAGTGCATATTATGCTTGTGTGCGGGATTTATATCAATAAGGGGAGGATAGACCAAGGCAGTCTTCGCAGGCAACAACTTAGCTCATTGATCAGATATGGAGGAGCAAAGACATTATACCAAGGATTCAAAACTTTGCTTGGCGATTTCTAAGGAAGGCTCTCCCCGTTGGAGTTAGAGCAGGAAGGTTTTCAAAACATATTCGCAAGCTTTGTTATATGTGTGAATTGGAAAAAGATGAGGTACACGTTTTCTTCACATGTCCTGTTATCAAGGCAGCTTGGTTCCTGGAGCCTTGGTTCATTTGAACCGACATAATCATTTAAACTACAACTCTTTCAATAAAATCATCTTGAATTTTTTTAATATGAATCATTCACACACCTCTTTAGCGAACATTCTCACCTTTATGTGGTGAGATTGGAAATCTAAAAATGATGTGCTCTTTGGCAAGAAGAAAAATGAGCCTTACCAAATCAGTTTGCATGCCCAGGCACAGTCATCTGGTCTTGAACTGCCACATGTGCCGAACATGGAATCACATCAAAAGAAGGCTCTTCCCGTTATGCATGTTAGCTCATAAATGGTCAAATCATTGCCACTGACTATAACATCCAGGGCTCTCTTAGTTTTCACATGCGGCTTGGAATGCGGGTCGGCTCTAGGAGCAAACCACCTTCAGGTCACCGGAATCGGAGTGTTCATCAGAATGGAGCTTGTCAGAAGAAATTGCAATGTAACGATTCAGGCTTTGACATCTCAACCTTATTTCGCATTTAGAAAGAGGCAACGACTTTGCTCTTTGCGGCAATGGTGGCGCAATCACTATAGATTCAAAGTCCTTATTTCTTACACCTAATCAAATTTTGGCGAAAGTGGTGGCCACTAGGAAACTAGCACATCCTTTGTTGCATTGGAACTCCAGAGACGCAATTGCACGACTCGTCCAAGCCACTTCTACTTCCACAACTCAGATTTTCCATACAAAATGGTATCTTAATGGCGTGGCTCACAACTGTTCTAAACAGGTTCTTAGGTAACACCTATCCATGGTTGCACTTGTTCAGCGTTCTTTGCACATGATCTGAATACCTTGCAAGTTTGCTTGTTGAATAAATTTTTTCGGACTTGGGAAGGGCCTGAAGGCCCTAGAAAAGTGCATTAAACTTCATCAGTGTGACTACAGTTTACAAAGAAGACCTCAAAGCAAACGTATTTTACATCATAGCCCTCACACTTTACACACATGATCCCAAAATCGGAAACAAAGATCACAATAAGGTCCTTCGCCACCGAAATATCTTAGGAGCTTCAGGATACGGCCACCTGCACCATCACCAGGAACTACATCACTTGGGATGGAGCAGGCGGTGGGTACGTTGTCATATTGAAGCTCATGAAGGGCATCCCCTTAGGCTTGGGCGGACGGGAAGTTGAAAGAGAGATAACATTAGGCAACAACCAGTGCGAGAGCTCAGAGCGGCTGCTCTTGAGCAAATGGAAGTCAGCGGCAGGCCGGCCCATAGCCAGCGAAACGCCATTGAGGGTGCGCTCAAGAAGAAAACACATGTATTCTTCACATTTCCCGGATCGCCAGATCTACATGAACCATGAAGGGACCGAGGCTCTCCTTCTTCTCCATCTTGAGATGGCCTGAACGGAGAAGAAAAACATGCACATCGACTCGATATGAGGAGAGAACACACTTATTAAAGAGAATTTCGCTCGATTTGCTCCCAAACTCAGATCTCCACCATAGAGATCCTCCAACATTCGACGGCCATGCAGCGTGAGCACCGAGATGCCAAATCACCACGGCATAGCGCTAGACGTAGTAAATGCAGTGAAAATAGGAGATCGATTTGTTTGCCGTAGTTTGCCCCACGGCTGGCTCTCGTTTATATATTCACAAAGGGACGGTACAGAACGTGTAGAACACGAATACAAACATGGACGGTATCCTATCGGATACGTACTCTACCTAATACACCCCTTCAATCTAAACCGTCGTGTACAAGGTTAAGATTAGAACTAAAACGACTAAGCAACTGACTAGACACAGGCTTAGTGAAAATATCTGCGAGCTGATCTCCCGAGGCAATGAAGCGTACGTCGAGAGCACCCATAGCAACCTTCTCGCGTACAAAGTGGAAATCAACCTCAATATGTTTGGTGCGAGCATGAAACACCGGGTTGGCAGACAGATAGGTAGCACCCAAATTATCACACCATAGAACAGGAGACTTGGAGGAATGAGCACCAAGTTCCTTGAGAACAGACTGAATCCATGTTGCTTCAGCTGTACCGTTAGCAAGATACTGACACCGTGGGTTGTTTGCGAGAACTCCAAGATACAAGGTTCGGCCCAAGAAAAATAGCAAACCCGCCAGTAGAGCGACGATCATCAGGGCAACCCGCCCAATCAGCATCCGTATAGATATTCAGAAGAGTAGATGGAGACTTCTGAATCAACAAGCCAGTGGACACGGTACCCTTGACATACCTAAGGATCCGCTTAATAGCTTCATAATGAATGGTAGTGGGCTGAGCAACGAACTGACAAACTTTGTTGACCGCAAAAGAGATGTCAGGACGGGTCAACGTCAAATACTGGAGACCACCAACCAGACTCCGATATCGGAAAGAATCATCATCAGATAGACGGGTACCTTGATCTCGAAACAACTTATCTGAGGTAGACATTGGAGTGGGGACGGGCCGACAATCCTCCATGTGAGCACGATGAAGCAAATCCAAAGCATACTTATGCTGAGTCAAACGCAGGCCTGCAGAATTATAAGTAGCCCGAATACCCAAAAAATAGTCAAGACGCCCAAGATCCTTGATGGGAAAAGCTTGTGCCAGAACGTGCACAAGTCGATCAACTGCAACTAAGGAGGATCCCGCAATCACGATATCATCAACATAAACCAACATGTAGATAGTGACAGCACCCTGATTGAGGATGAATAGAGACGTGTCGGCCTGACTGGAGATAAAACCAAGCTCATGAAGCTTATCACTGAGCCGAGCATGCCACGCACGAGGAGACTGCTTCAGACCATAGAGAGCACGCTGAAGTTTGCACACATGCTGAGGGTAGCGAGAATCCTCGAAACCAGGAGGCTGTTGCATATACACATCTTCCTCAAGAAAGCCATGAAGAAACGCATTACTGACATCAATCTGTCGAAGACTCCATCCTCGAGACACAGCAAGCGACAAAACCAGACGAATGGTAACAGGTTTAACAACTGGACTGAAGGTGTCATGATAGTCAATACCGTGTTGTTGAGTGAAGCCACGAGCAACTAACCGGGCTTTGTGCTTGTCAACTGATCCATCAGGACGAAACTTGGTTTTGAAGATCCATTTGCTGCCAACAATATTAGTGCCAGGAGGACGCGGAACAAGACGCCAAGTCTGATTGCGTTGCAGGGCATCAAACTCATCTTCCATAGCAGTACGCCACGCCGGTTCAGAGAGCGCGGTGCGATGAGAGGAAGGAACTGCAAGAAAAGCTCAGCGACGACGATAGGGATCATACCGGACAGTGCCATCGGTGAATTTCTTGGGGCGATGTATGTTATTGCTGCGCCGAGTGACCCTGGGTGAAACAGCAGGTGGCAGAGGCGCAGGCGGTGCATCAGCTGCACCAGAATCCGCACGGGAGATGGACTCGCTCGTGCATGCAGGCGACGAGGCACTCGGTGACGTCGCCTCGTCCGGTGGCGCAGTGCCGTGGCGCTGTGGGCTGGAAGGCGGCCCAGCCAAAGACGGGCTAGAAGGCCCACCGCGTGTAGGAGAGGTCGGTCCAGGAGGCGTCGCACAAGCCTCAGACGACCCTGGCTCGCTCGACGAGGCATGCAAGTCGGACGTAGCTTCACCAGTACGTCGATCTCCATCAGCTAGGACGGGTGCCTGCACAGGAAAATCACAAGAGATACCAGGTGGATCAAACGATAACAAGGACATGTCATAATTACGCATATTGGGACCCTGAATAGCTGGTTCTTGTGCTGGAAAAGACACCGGATGTAAAGAAGAGACGTCAACGGCAACACCCGGTGTGGCAAAGTGAAATAGAGTTTCATCGAAAATGACATCACGCGAGATATAAATCCGACCGGTACTGCGATCGAGACATTTGTAGCCTTTGTGCATAGGACTGTAACCAAGAAACACACACATCTTGGAACGAAACTCTAATTTACGCGAATTGTACTTGCGAAGACTAGGCCAACATGCACATCCAAAGGTGCGAAGGAACGAGTACTCAGGAGACTGGTTTAATAACCGTGTGATAGGTGGTAGGTTGTCGGTAACAGGGGAGGGCATCCGGTTAATGAGGTAACAGGCGGTGAGGAAGGCTTCATCCCAATAACGTAAAGGGAGAGAAGAGTGGGCAAGAAGAGCTAGCCCAGTTTCGACAAGATGTCGGTGTTTACGCTCAACAATACCATTTTGTTGGGATGTGTGCGGGCATGACACACGATGGAGGATACCCGTACGTCGAAAGAAAGCGTTTAGGCGATGGTACTCACCACCCCAATCGGACTGCACCGCACGGATCTTAGTGTTAAGAAAACGCTCAACATGAGTTTGAAAGAGATAAAAAATATCCTCTACATCGGATTTGTGTTTGATTAAATAAATCCAGCAATGGCGACTATAGTCATCAACAAAACTAACATAATATTTATAACCTCCAGATGACGGTAAAGCAGGACCCCAAACATCTGTATGAACGAGTTCAAGAGGAGCAGTGGATACACGACTAGAACGAGTATAAGGTAATTGATGACTCTTAGCACGTTGACATGCATCACACACTGACGACTCAAAATCTGATGAACACGAAAGAGAATTGTTCTTGACAACACTTTGAACTACATTATTAGACGGATGACCAAGCCGTTGATGCCATTGCCTAGACGAGAGTTGGACACTAGCAGCATGCCGAGTAGATGAAGAAGACGCCCGATGAAAAGGAACAGGATAAAGACCCCCCTGGTTTCTACCTTGAAGAACGATTTTCTTCGTGGCCTTGTCCTTAACACAGAAAAATTCACGATGAAATTCAATGAAGACATCATTATCACTAACGATCCTATGAACGGAGAGCAAATTTTTGCTAATATCAGGAACATGGAGAATATTTCTAAGATTAAGAGAATGCATAGGACCAGCTAAACGAGAGTGACCAATGTGCGAAATTGACAGACCTGCACCGTTGGCGACTTGAACTTGATCCCTGCCGTGGTATGGCTCATGAACCTGAAGCCGCTCCATGTCATGCGTGAGATGATCGGTGGCGCCGGTATCCATCAACCAATGTGGTTGGTACTCAGGGTGGTTCTGGCTAGTGGAGGCGGCGTTGCCGTAGCGAGGAGGCTCGCCGTTCTAGTACTTGCGACAGGAGGGTGCTTCGTGACCCCATATGCCACAGAATTGGCAGCGCGGGCGAAAACGACGCCCGCCGCCACGGCCACCTCCACGACCACCTCCACGGCCCCCGTTCGGGCCGCCACCATATCCACCGTTTTGGCCGCCCCCATGACCAGCGTTCTGGCCGTAGAAGCCACCGCCGTCATTGCCACTGCCATGGTAGCCTTGCTGGCCACCGCCTTGGCCGGGATAGCCACCACCGTTGTGGTAGCCGCCTCCACCTCCTTGTCCTGGGAAAACACCACCGTAGCCACCTCCTTGCGGCGCACCGTGGTAGCCGCCACCATAGCCTCCGCCTTACACACCTCCACGGCCGTTGTTCGGACCGTAGGCGCCGCCACCAGTGTTGCGGCCGTAGTCCCCACGACGTGCCGCGTTGGCAGAGGAGGAGAAATCGAGGTCGCTCCCGGGCTGATTCTGCATAGCCTCATGCGAAACCAACATTGAGTAAAAATCGGCGAGGTGGATGGTGGCGTTGGGGTTTGTGTTGGAGAAGACGTTGAGCGACGCCTGGAGCGGGGCGAAGGCGCTGCCCAACCCGGCGAGGATGTAGTCTATTAGCTCGTCGTCGGGTAACGGAGAGCCGACGGTGGCCATGGCGTTAGCGAAGCCCTTCATCTGGTGGAAGTAATCGGCTGCTCCCATGTCGCCTCGCCTCGTCGTCGCCAGCTTGCGGCGGTAGGCGCGCATGCTCGCCCGTCCGTGGGCTGAGAACATGGAACAAAGGCAGCTCCACACGGCGGCGGAGGTGTTGCGCCCGATCATCTGGGCGAGGATGTCTTCTGACATGGACCCGAGAAGCACGCTCAGGACGCGCTGATCCACGCGTTGCCATGCGATGTAGTCGGGGTTGACATCGGTTTTTGCATCCGCGCCGGTGCCGGTGACGATGGTCTTCGGCGGCGCGGGCAGGGTTCCGTCGATGTAGCCAAGGCGTCCCGATCCAGTGAGGTTGGGGATGACCTGCGTCTTCCAAAGCAGGAAATTGTTGCGATCCAGACGGATCGTGATGGTGGAGGACTCGCCGGTCGGAAGGGCGCCGACGGAGGAAGAAGATTGCGCGGAGGAGGTCGTCAACGCCATGGCAACGGATTTCGCGGCGGAGGTGAACTCGCGGCGGCGGAACTCGCTGCGGCGGAACTCGCGGCGGAAGACTGCGTTTGCTCGGCGGAAGAACTCGCACAAGCGATCGATCGAAGGCTGCGTTCGCTCGGCGGAAGGATTTCGGCAAGCGAGATCGATCGAACTCGAATACAGCGGCAGCGGATCGTAACTTCGCTCTGATACCAAGTGAAAATAGAGAGATCGATTTGTTTGCCGTAGTTTGCCCCACGGCTGGCTCTCGTTTATATATTCACAAAGGGACGGTACAGAACGTGTAGAACACGAATACAAACATGGACGGTATCCTATCGGATACGTACTCTACCTAATAAATGCAAACAACAAGCAAACCCTAGACCTAAATTAACCTACTTATACTATGGATAGAGGAGGTCGGATTGCCCCTTAACTCACCGCGCCGGAGAGAAAGTCAACAAAGAGGGATGGGAGAGGAGCCGAAGGGCGACACGCGAATCTCAATGCGAGTTGGAGTAGGAGAGAGAATAGGAGGGGAGAAAATGGCGACGCTCCGCTTGTTTATTACTTTTTGAGCACTTGTTTTATCAGTTTTAATTGATCTAATTTGCATAAAATTTCATTTATTCAACCCCACCCTCATATAGACAATTGATCTCGATCTTTCAACCGTTCTGATAGTGTAACATATCAAGAATATTATTATTCAAGAAACTCAAGATTTTACTTACCGAGCCATTGGGCATGTCTTCATCGAACCGAGCCGGTCATAGGCTATTGTTTTTCTGGCCATGCCGGCTTGAAGCTCAAGGCGATTTCGTGGTTTAAACATCAACTCACAACTATACATGAGATCAAGCAAACCGTCATCTAAATCAATCAATGTGCAAAAATCTACAAAAGTTTCTTGAAATGCTTTGTTTTACATAGACATAAATGTGCATATACTGCATCGTAAAACTCGGAACAAAATTCGACTCGATGGAGAAAGAAAAAGATAAACTATGCTACAAATGTACCTCCTCAAGTTCCCCAAAAAGTAACGTCTTGAACATACCTTTAATCAATTTTTTAAAACTTTGAATGGCACCACATTTTCACTTTTTGTATTAGAAATTTAAAAACCATATGCAAAAATTTGTCTTGAAAGTTTTTTCAGAATTAAAACGTTTTATATTTTGAAACTTTGCCTCTTGAATACCTTATCAATGTCTAAAACGTCACTTATTCACATATTTATAAAGTAGAAGGGTACTGAATCTAAAATTCACTATTACCCAGCATTTTTGTTCTTCTAGGTATATGGTTCAAATCAGGGTTTGTACTTCTTTGTGTAACTCGTCTCGATGTTATAAAAATTTTGCGAGCCCAAATCGTTCCCCTTCAAAGCGTCTTAGCCAAACAAGGTTGGAAGATGTTATTTTCCCATCATCTTCTTTTATTCTTGCGCTAAATTCTTGCAATATTCAGTAATGTACACAGCGCCAGTACAGCCGATATCACAATCATATCATACGCGTCGGCGCCTTATTGCTGTCTCAACTCTCAACAAACCGTATTCCAGATAGTATGTAGTATGAACAGCTACACAGCTGCACCTGCATGCACTGCGATCCAAGGTTCAGTCAGTAGGTCTCCTCCTCATCTCCCGGCCCCTCGTCGTCATCGCTCTGCAGCTCGGCAAGCTCAGCTAGCAGCGCCGTGTCCGCGGAAGACTTGGACATGTCGCCAGGGGCCTTGGCCTCCTGGATTATCCGCATGATCTCATCCACGGCTTGCGCCGCCGCTGGCTCCGGCTCCGGCTCCTTGAAGTTGGCCCTGTCCCTCTCCGCGATCTCCTTCGGCAGGCTCTTCAGGTACCACGGCAACTTCTTGATCTCAGAGATCGTGATTCTCTTCAGAGTTTCAGACATAGAAGAATCATTTTTGTTAGGCACCATTCAGTGAATTGCAGTGTATTACAAGATGCAGAAAACGTAGGTAGAGTATGGACATCAAAGTTTTGCCTTCTGTGGCAATCTGAAGAAGTTTTACTTGCAAGTTACTGAACAAAAAGAGAAAAGAAGATAATAAGTGATTGTAGTGTGGTACTGTACCTTTGAAGGATCGGCGGTGAATATTTGGGACAGGAGGTGTCTGCAGTCGGAGGACACTCTGACGTAGTCCGGAATGGAGTATTGCACGCCAATGATTCTCTGTCAAGTGTAACAAGACGTGCATTCACGTTAAGTTCGGAGTTTTGGGCACGCTAAAGCAAGGGAGGTGTTGAACAAGTGAAGGATGGTAATTAAGAAGGTGGGATTGTGTACTTACGCTGATCGTTTTTCGGAAGTTCCTTGGATCCTCGGGGTCCTCAAATGGGTATGACCCGATGAGCATCACGTACAATGTCACGCCGCAAGACCAAACGTCTGCTACCTGAACAAGGAAAACCGTTTCTGTCATAAGATACAGAGTTAGAAACCAATCATGTAACGTCTCAGAACCATGATAAGATTGAACTTGGATAACATCACAAATTCACCATACATTACTGAAGATCTCTACAGAAGATATACACAATTAATTATTGGTCTTTATCTGTGCCGAATCAGTGTAAGCATTTTCAGTGGTATTGGATCAGTGGTGAGCTAATGCCTTCCGTGGCGTTGGAAAAACAAAACCTGATACTGCTGCTACAGGAGCAGAAAAAATCGAATTTTCAATAGTCAGTATCCTTACTCCTTTTTCTTTCAGAGCTGCGTATCCTTCAACTTAAATGACTGTTGCTCTATTTCAACAGCAAAATATATCGTAATGTTCTGCTAAAGGAGCATGTGGTAAACAAGCTCGATACCTATACAAGAGGTTAAACTAAAATCTCCTTTAGCTCAGTCTCAAATCCATCACAATTTTAAGTTACTTTTGTAAGTACAAATTGATATTTCTACATGTTATTTACCCTGTTATCCTGGAAAAAATAGAGGTGGATGCAGAATTGCAGTGAACAACCGAAGATTGCTAAAGGTTGAACTTGCCTTGCCGTCATATTCTTTTCTAGAAAGAACTTCCGGCGCTATGTATGCCGGAGTACCAACTGTTGATTTTGGCTTGGAATGCAGCAAAGCAGACTGAAAACCACAATAGCCAACTCGGTCAGTAAGGAAAGAACAATGCCAATTTCTAGAAAAACTGGGAAACATATCAGTAACTATTAACACCTTTGAGTAACCAAAGTCGCAAATTTGTACTCGAGGTGTTGGACTCCCATCCAGGAGAGTGTTTTCCAGTTTAAGATCACGATGGCAAATTTCCTGCATTTGCAGTGTCAGTCTATGGGCACTTCAGCTCTACCATTTATTTATACTAATGATTTTCAATAAGCAGAGCATACCATGGAATGGCAGTAGCTGACCCCTGAAATTAGCTGCTGAAAGAAGTACCTTGCCTATTGACACACATAGCAAACAGATTATATCTTTTAGCAGACCTATTTCAGAATTAAGGAAGATAACTAGATGATAGAATAAGGTAAGTAATTAGGGTGAAGAGCAACCTCATCTTCGCTGAATCGCCCTGCGGTGCATATTCTTTCAAAGAGTTCTCCACCAGCAGCATATTCCATGACAATTGCAAGGTGCGTCGGGGTTAAACAAACCTGCTCGCGATTTATTCAGGAAACAAGGCCATTTTTTTAGAAAATAAACACCATAATGTAGGAAGTCCATTAAGTTTTCTCTAAATATGATAAGCCGTATGCTGAAAACTTTTAGCCAGACCCATCGCCTGGGATAAACTTCTATGCTTCTGAAACCACTCTGAATTTTTCAGCAGTTCATAGTGACCCTGGAATGTGTGGTTCGGTGCTGCCCAGCCAAATATCACCGATAAAGTTTTTTACGAACAAAACATTGCTCCCTCCGTTTCAAAAAATAAGGCATATAAACTTAGTCAAAGTCATTTTTTTCTATATTTGACTAAGTTTATACAGACAAAATATGAACATCTACAAATACAAAATCAATATCAATATATCAACCGTAAAATATATTTTCATAGTACTAATAACTGGCAGATGCCATCATGATTGAAAAATCTGATCACCATTTATTTCCAAACGAAAGTAGCATTTCTGCTGCCCGGACACACGGATTAGTTCAGACTTCAGGACCATCCAATTTCACCAATACAAATTCATCCACAATTAGCGAATTCACCAAATATAAACGAGTGAGGATTTCCTAATTACCTCCTTGAATCGTATGATGTTAGGGTGCCGGAGCGCCCGGTGGTTGATGATCTCCCTCTGCACATTCTCATCAATCTGCACGCACACAAACAAGCCCCAAAAGTCATCCATCCCGCGACACGAACCTGCAACAATATTCACCACGCTTCTATCTGACTATCTAGGATTAATTCGTAACCAGGAAACCCAACTCCACCAGTCCGATGAACCCTCTACGACCAAACCTCAAAGCTAATTTCACAGAGGAAAAACCAAACACGATACCTTCTTGCCCCTCTCGATGTACTTGACGGCGACGAGCTCCTTGGTGCGCTTGTCCCTGACCAGCCTCGCCACCCCGAAGTTGCCGGACCCCAGCTCCTTCAACGCCTCGTACCTCTCCTCCATCGCCACCAGCCCACCACCCGCCCGCCCGCACCAGGGTCTCAAGGGGCGGCGGCTCCAACTCTAACGAATCAGACTGCGAGAGAAGCTCCGAGTGCTGACCCAACGGCGGACCAAGAGGCGGAGAGAATACAGAGAATCGCGCGCGCCTTGGCTGGTCACCGGAAAGCGAAGCGATGTCTCGTCGGGTCGGAGTTGGGGCGGAAGCGACGGAAGAAGGGCGGCGAGGGGGCGGGCGATGGGCGACGCGTGTAGCATGGGAGACAGTGGCGGTTTTTGAATTGCGAGTGGGGCCGGAGATACGTCGCCGTTGCGTGGGGCCCGCCGGGACTCACTTAATCCGGGGGCGGCAGGTGGGGCCCTGGATTAGATGGCACGTCCGACGCAGCGATGGCCGATTAACGTGACGTGGCTACTCTAGAGTCTAGACGCATGGCCTGGGCCTGACCCTTTTCTTCGTTACGTGTCTATCTTTGCACGATCTTTGATCCACGCACACGACGAATATGTTCCTGGTTGCAAAACCTTGTTCGGATGACATTAGCATCCGTCGAAAATTAGGAAATTAATGATTAACTTCCCAAAATATAGAGTTCGAAACACTTGCATCAAGAATCAATATTGCCAATATGGTAATACTGACTTATTGTAAAAATCGGAAAGGGAAAGTGAGAAGAAGCCTTCCCATTCATAACCTTTTATCAATAAATGTCGTGGTGGTGTCACGGCAGATGCCATGGGGATGGCTTAAGTGTGGGCTCGCTTGGGCGTTGGGGGAACCGGGGAGGGTTTGCGCGCTTATGAAGCACGCATGAAGATCAAACAAGAACTTGCAGGAACCAACGAGAACAAAGCAAACCAAGAACAGCGAAGAACACCACGATGTACCCTGCTTCGGGGCCCTCTTGTGGAGGTAACACCCCTACTGCAGCTCTAGCCTACTCTCTTATATCTCAAGTGTTTACAAGTACAGAGCGCTCCTTGAGCTGTATGATGAACAATGGAGAGAGCTCCAGGTAGAAGATGAAGCTTGGGGGGGAAATGATGCTCACAATGGTCGATCCTCCACAGGAGGAGGTGGTGTTGCCTATATACAGTAACCGAATTACCCTTTTGCCCCTGGCCGCAGAGGACAATGGCATGGACAAGGAGAACAGGACAAACACTGGCCACTGTCACTCAGCCCAGCTCACCCTCTGTTCACCACAGGCTTATCTTTCCTCTTTGAGCTTAAGGCAGTGTAGACCACAGTAGCCTAGCCACTGCCCCTTTCCCGAATAGGCCGAGTCAGCGCCTAGGGGCTTGTGACCCGGAAAACCTGTGGCAGCACCTTGCTGTCTTCTGAGCCCCGGTCAGTAACCTTACAGTGCCCGTGACTTTTACTGACATTACTTGGCCCCTGTGCATCATCCGAGTTGCCCTACCCGGGTCCTTCCTGACCGACCCGGATAACTTAGCCGGCTCTTCTTTCCTGGATCCGGTTAAACCTCACCGGATCCCCTTTGGTCTTTTCTTTCACTGGCTTGAAGTAGGACTGACCGAATCGCCTTGAGATCCGACCCGGATAACTTAGCCGGCTCTTCTTTCCTTGATCCGGTTAGACCTTAACTGTTCATAACACATCATCTTTGCCCTACCCGGGGGCAGCCCCCCGACAGTAGTCCCCGAAGCTGGTATGGTCCTACAGCCTCGGCTGAAGGGCCGTTCCAGATTCAAAACCAACATCATTAACCGGATCACTTCTAGTTGTCACCGAATTTTCCGGGACATTTGGCAGGAAAAGCCTGTGCAAAGCCGTATAACCCGGGTTGTCAGCTCGTTATCCGGATCCACCGGGTACTTGAGTGTATTTGACCAGAAGACCACGTCTCCTCGTTTTCTCCGTTGACCGGCACATAGGATCCGTTCCACCGCTTCCAATTCTGCGGCGTGACCACGTGTGCTTGAAATACACGGCCACAGCAGCTGCCACAGAGTTCCGCGACGCAAGGGATCTAACCGTGCTCCGGTAACCGCGCGGTAGTGGGGGGCAGTTACCGCTGGAGGCTATAAAGAGGGCGCGGTGGTTTTTCCCCTTCTTCTTCCTCTCAACTCCCACTAACCCGCTCCATCGACGCCGCCGCAACCTCGCCATTCAAGGTTGCCGCGCCAGGGACGCACAGCGTACCAGAGCAAGACCATCGGAGCCGCGCCTCGCGCCCATCTCCGACGTTTCTCCGTCGAACTCCTCCTTCGAGCAATTCGCACTGTAAGTTCTTCCTCCTCTCGCCATAGCCACCGTGACGAGTTCATATTCTCGGAATACACACACCTGTTCTTGGTAGATTGATGCGTATCTAAGCCCGTGTTCCTGCCGTAGCACACTCCGCAAATTTCTGTCCAAGTTCCGCAATAGACTGGCCTAGATACACTTGTCCCGTTGGAGCAGTTCAACCATGTTTTTACCCGTGATTTTCTTTCTTTTTTACCACCGCTGTAGATCTTCCCAACCCTAGAAACTTGCGGAAAGATGTTTGCGACTTCCAACCGCTTCACCTTCTCCACCGGACCCGGTTAACCCTACCCGGGATAGGATTAGCCGAGTCACCATAGATCTGATTCGGCTTTAATGTTATCCGATTCTTCTTTGGTCCCATGGATTCCGAATTTCCTGACCCGGTTATCCGCCTTTTTGCTGCAGGACTGATTCGGTTATGGCCAAACTTCCCCCTGGCAGATGGGAAGGATCTGATGTTACCAAAAACGATCTGGAATGGCTACGAGCCACCCGGCGTATACCGCCCCAAGCCATTTGCCGCCGACCCGGAAAAGAACTCGCACCGGCGCCCGAACCTGGTGAACGCGTGGTATTCATAGCGCATTTCGAGCGCGGGCTCGGGTTACCTGCCAGTGACTTCTTCCGGGCCTTTCTGGACTTCTTCGGACTGCAGCTTCACCACCTCCCGGCGAACGCCTTTGTCTCTTTATCAGCTTTCTCTTCCTTCTGCGAAGGCTATCTCGGTCTCTGGCCTAGTGTGGATATATGGGCAAAGTACTTCCACCTTCGCAAGCACACCATTCCAGGTACCAAGCCGAAACAGCTGACCGCTTGCGGTTCGGTTAGCATCACGCCAAGGCAGGGATCCGCCTTTCCCCGAGTCACCGGCCTAGACACGGTGAAGAAATGGCAAAGGACCTGGTTTTACATAAAGAGCGCTGAGGGCCATGACGCTCTTAACCTGCCCGAATTCAGGATGGAGCCGCCCACAGCCGAACTGAACTTCGGTTACAATCCGGCTGAAACAATTGCTGAACTTCAGACAGTGCATACCACTCTGGAGGATTTTTTGAAGAAGGGTATGGTCTCTGACGACCTCGTCCGGACCTTCATCTCTCGCCGAGTCAGCCCTCTTCAAAGGCGTGACCACAAGATATGCCACACGCGTGGCGCACTAGATCCTACCCGGATCAGCAAACACGAGCTTGACAAAGCTTCCGTCTTCAGACGGGTAAACGCCATTGCTGCCAATGAGATGTCGGATAAATGGCGGTGGGGTGTAAAGCCATTCTACCGGGAAAAACTTCCTCCACAGGTTAGCTCACCACTTTCCGAATCCACTCTTACTTCATCCGAATAATCCTGGCCTGATCCGGATTCGCATTGTCTTTTTTGTAGCTGTTTGACCGTCAACTTATTGAAGACGGAGATCTTTCCACCAAGGCATGGACACCGGATCTCAGCCCGCCGCGCGAGGGCGAAGAGGATCCGGATTCGGATGACTACTTGCCAATTCCCCGTGCCAAGCCAGTCCGCAAGGGTAAGCAATCAGACATTCACCACCTTTCCGACGAGGAAGATGAAGATTGCTGCATCTTAGAACCCATCGACGCTATTCCGATTTCATGGAAACCACCTCCTTGTGTTCCAGCCAAACAAGATACTGGAGAGGCCTCTCGGAAACGCGCTGAGGCGCCCGAAACAGATGCCCCACAGACAAAAAGAAGGAAGAAGTCCGGCGACAAGCCAAATCGCGTCAAACCGATGCCCACCACCAAGGGGTAACATTGAGCGAACTTTATTTGCTTTCTTCCTCTATTAACCGAGTCATATCTATCCGAGTTAACCGTTTGCTTTACTTTATGCAGTGATGTCCTCATCACCGCGCAGACTCATTCATCCATCTCTTCTCCTATCCCTCCACTGGATACGGCCATGGAAACCCAATTTCCTGACCGAACTGCCACCTCACCAACGCGTGTCACCACTACCAATATTCCCCAGCCGACTCCCATTTCAGAGCCGGTTATCGACTTGGAGTGTGAGGAAACCTCGGCTCCAATCCGAGATTCAAGTTGGCCACGCCCTCTCAAGGAGCTGGAGAAGGAAAAGGCCAAGACATCGGCTACGTCCTCGCCTAAGCCTGATTCCCGCCCTGCTCCTGCAGCTCAAACTGCACTGAACCAAGAGCAGCAGAAGAAGAAGAAGCAGAAGCAGCAACAGCAACAGCAAGTTTCCGAGAAGCAGCACAAGGAGCCACATCCGAAGCAGACTTCTGGTGCGTCACCGCAACCCAAGCCGACTCAGGGTGCCTCTGGCACAACTCCGACTACCTCGGATAAGCAGGTGGTTGCTAGCAAGAAGGTTTCTGCCGCCCCATCAGCGATTCGATTCGGCCAGTCCGCGTCGAATCCGCGCCCTCCGAGCAGCGATAAGCTCGAGTCCGCCAAGCAATTCATTGAAGCTTGGAATGATGCTGACTTTGCCACAGGCTTCTCTACTTCAGCGCCACACCCGGCTGGGCCTAGTCGGATGTTCCAATCCTTACACTCTGTACAGACCTCGGTCACTGAAGCTAACCGGGTGTTCGAGGTAAATTTATCCGAACCTTGCTTTTATTTCAACATAATCAAACAGTACTATACCCAGTCCCCGAGATTCGGGTCGAACGACTGATACTCCTCCGAGTAAGAAAGTCATTCGGCTTGAATCTCTAAAAAAAATTATGATGAATGTTGCCTTAACCGAGGACACCGTGGGACTTCCAGTCCCCGAGTCTCCTTTTCAACTGATTCGGTTAATCTCGGGCCAGTCCCCGAGATTCTTCTGACGCCGTTTGCCTGTTTTCTTTCAGGAAACCATGACCGCTCGCGGCAAGCTCTTTAAGCAGCTCGCCCATCAGCACCAGAAGCTCCAAACTTCCTTCGATGGGCTCTGTCTTGAAATGGACAAGAAAGAAGAAGAGCACAAACGCGCCTTATCCGAGGAAAAATCAGAAGTGACTCGGCTCCAGCGAGAGCTTGACCGAGTTGAAAAAGTGAAGAACAAGGTTAAAGGAGAGCGGGATACGCTGAAGCGTGAAAAAGATACTATCCAGAAGGAGCGGGATACTTTCAAAGCCGGACTTGAGAAGCGGGCCAAACTGGACCAGCAAATTCAAACGACCATAGCCGAATCTGAAGCCGAAGTCAAAGCGGCTAAAGAAGAACTGAGTGCTCACAAAGCGGCCAGTGCGAAATGGCTTGCTGCACTTGCTAGCCTTAATGATGACATGGATCGTAAGTTCACCGAATCCCTTTTTTCTTTCTGCCCTTAACCGATACATATGCTTGTGTTCCTTCTTGCTGAACTCAGTATTAGCTTATTTGTTTGTAGGAGAGTTTACCAGCATCCGGCTTCAAGCCGCCAGGGCTGTGAGAGACGCCCGAGCTGAGAGAGCTAAATTAACCGAGGCTCCACTACCAGAGACATGGGACATCGAAGATCATATCACAGCACTCAAGGCTCGGATTGCTCCTTTGAAGGATTCCCATATTGGTCTGCTCAATGCAAGTCTCAAGGCTCACCGGATCTTATTTCCTGAAGCGCGGCAAGTTGTGCCTGTGGAGGAGCTGATCAGAGACCTGGACCAAGCCATGACCCGGCTACAGAAGTGGAGGTCTTCGTCCGCCCGCGCTGGTGCTGATGCAGCTTTGTTATTCATCATGTCTTGGTATGAGCTGATTGATCTTGCCAAAGTGCGCTCCTTTCGCGAGGGTTCTTCATGGGCTTCAGATCCCAACCGGATCAAGATCCGTGAAGAAGCCGCCAACTTTATGGCCGAATTTGCACGCACCAAGCATCTTGATCTGGAGGCTCCAGTCTACTCGGATGGAGAAGACACTGAAGAAGAGGAATCGGATGATGCCTCCGCTGAAGAATACGCCGATTCTGAGGGCGGGTCTGATGAAGAAGAAGAATCCAGCAAGGTACCAGCCTCCGACTCGGCCAAGCTCACCGAACAAACTCCAACCGAGTCTCCTGTGATTCCAGCCACTAACTTGACTGTGATCACTAAACAGGCTTCACCTGATCCGGATATTCCCGAATCCGCCCATCCTTCAAGCTCTCCAGTCAAGATTACTTCCGAAGTGCCACCATCTTCTGAGTCTGCTCCAGCAACAGAACCTCCCGTAACCGCGTCCACTTCAACCGAAGCACCCGTAGCTGAAGCCCGTGCCCCCGAAGCTCCGCTAACCGAAGCTCCTACCACAGGAGTTCCTGCAACCGAAACTCCTATGACCGAGTCCGCCGCGACCGAGTCCGCTGCACCCTGAAGTACTTAACAAAAACATTAAATCCCCGGTATGCCGGGAGCAGATGTAATAGACTATTTTAAGTTCTTTCGAGACTATGCTTATCATGCTTAACGCGATCCGGACAAGGTTTATGTTGGATCATCTTAAACCGAGTCCCCGAGTTTGTTTTCTTGTTTACTACTTTTGCCAAATCTTTGCTCTTGTCTACCTCTTTGGGTGTTTTGACAGTCGAGTCACAAGATAGGAATCATAGCATACAATACTTGAAACGCACGAGTTGTGGTTTAGAATCATTCAACATAAACGAAAAAAGAAATAACAGGGGTTAGTAAACGACATGTGCCGAATCGGTTTTGGACCGAGTCCCCGTGTCCATTTTCATGTTTCCCATATTCCTCATCTCTGCTCTTGACTACCATTTTGGTGTTTGTCAGTCGAGTCACGAGATCAACAACACAACATACATTACTTGAAGCTTAGAACAAGGTTCAAAGCGATTCGGCACACGAACGGCAAAAAACAAAACAGTAATAAACAACACATGCATAAGGACGAAGCAGTCCCCGAGTCCAGACTCGGATTACCGCGATTTCATTCATGATAAATTGAAATACATACATTGCGCCCTTTAAGAGTAGAAGGGTCGAAGCAGAGCTACATTCCAAGGTCGCTTGGTTTCCTGTCCGGGTCTGTCCAAGCCATCCTCCCTTGATTCCTGTGCATCTACAAGGTAGTACGAATCATTGTGCATAGCCTTGCTCACAATGAATGGTCCCTCCCATGGAGGTGACAATTTGTGTCGGCCTTTGCTGCGCTGCACCAGCCTCAGCACTAGATCACCCTCATGAAACACTCGAGGACTGATCTTTCGGCTATGATAACGCCTGAGATTTTGCTGGTATATTGCTGTCCGAGACAGGGCCAATTCTCTTGCTTCCTCTAGCAGATCCACTGCATCTTCCCGGGCCTCCTTTGCCTCGGTTTCAGTGTACATTGCCACCCTTGGTGCATCATATTCTATGTCAGTGGGTAGGACAGCTTCTGCCCCATAAACCAGAAAGAATGGCGTATAGCCTGTTGACCGATTCGGTGTAGTCCTTAGACCCCATAGAACTGATGGGATTTCATCTATCCAGCACCCCGGAGTTTTCAACAATGGTTCAATGAGACGAGCCTTGATGCCGGCTAACACTAGAGCATTTGATCTTTCCACTTGTCCATTGGACTCTGGATGTGCCACTGAGGCTATGTCTAACCGGATCCCCTTATTCATGCAGAATCGGGCAAACTCTCCGACAGCAAAGTTTGTGCCGTTATCCGAGATGATGCTATGAGGGTATCCGTATCTCAAAATGATTTCTTTCAAGAAGATTACAGCCGAACGGCCATCCACTTTCCGTATTGGTTTCACCTCTATCCACTTGGTGAACTTATCCACCATCACCAGCATATGTGTCATGTTGCCCCTAGCCGGCTTGAAATCTCCCACCATATCCAAACACCACACCGCAAATGGCCAAGTAATAGGAATTGTCTTCAGTGCCGATGCGGGTAAGTGTGTTTGCTTAGCAAATCTCTGGCATCCTTCGCACCTGCGGACTATGTCCTCCGCATCTGCATGAGCAGTGGGCCAATAAAATCCATGCCGGAACACTTTAGCCACCAGGGCTCTTGTACTGCAATGATGTCCACATTCACCTTGGTGTATCTCTAGGAGCATCTCCTTGCCCTCTGCTGGCTCCACGCAGCGCTGCAACACCTCGGTTACACTTCTTTTGTATAACTCCTTGTTGATGATGGTATAAGCCTTGGATCTCCTCTGGACACGCCTAGCCTTGGTCTCATCGCTTGGCAAGCTTCCTTCCTCGATGAACTTCATGATCTCTTCAGCCCACTCTGGTACTGGATGCAAAGGGAACAAGTGCTCATTTTCTTCCACAGGTTTGGCCGCCATTATTTCTTCTATCAGCTTCTGCCCATTCCCCACAATCCGGTTATCCTCATCTTCATCTCTGCTCCTCTTTCCCAAGACTCGGTTAGCAGTTTCCGAATCTGTGTGAGCAGTCCCCGAGTCCGGGCATGCCGTCCCCGGGTCTTCCTCGATATACTCCACATCAACATTCATAGGAATAGCTTCGGATTCTTGCTTGGGAATAAAAATCGACTCGGAATCAGGCGAAGGTTTGATTGAAGGGACCCTTAGATGATTCAAGGATATTCCGGGTGGGATTGCCTCCCTAGACGACCCGAGTTTTGACAGAACATCTGCAGCTTGGTTTTCCAGCCGAGGTATATGCTTGTACTCACAGCCTTCAAAAAATCCCGAAATTTTCTGAACATGAAACCGATACAGTGCCATATTGGCGTCAAGAGCATCCCAATTTCCAGAAGATTGCTGCACGACCAAATCCGAATCACCGAAACACTCAATCCGGCGAACGCCGATGTCCCGAGCCACATTAAGCCCATGGATCAGTGCCTCATACTCGGCTACATTGTTTGACGCTGAGAAATGAATCTGCAATACATATCGCAATTGATCCTGTTTTGGTGATGTGAGCACCACCCCAGCACCTAGCCCGATTTTGCATTTGGAACCGTCAAAGTGCAACCTCCAGTAATTGTAATCCGGTTTAGGTGGTTCATATTGCATCTCAGCCCAGTCACAAAGGAAATCCGGCAAAGCCTGAGACTTGATAGCATCTCTTCTCTCATAATGCGGTGTGTAAGGAGACACTTCTATCGCCCATTTGGCAACTCGGCCAGTTGCATCTTTGCACCCAATGATCTCCGCAATTGGAGCTTCACATACCACTGTAATCGGATGCTCTTGAAAGTAGTGTTTCAACTTCTTGACCGCCAGGTACACACCATATGTCATCTTTTGGTAGTGAGGATAATTTTGCTTCGAAGTTGAGATCACCTCACTCAAATAGTACACCGGCCTCTGCACAGATTTACCATCCTCTTCTCGCTCTACCACCATGACCACACTTACGACCCGGTTAGTGGCCGCAATGTAAAGTAGCATTGGCTCATTCGGCAAAGGTGATGCCAAAACTGGAGCAGTGGACAACATCTTTTTTAATTCGTTGAAAGCCGAATCTGCTTGCGGGGTCCACGTGAACCCGGTGCTCTTTTTCATTAACTGATACAAGGGCAAGGCTTTTTCTCCTAGCCGACTCACAAACCGACTCAACGAGGCTAAACACCCGGTGAATTTTTGTACATCTTTTAGACATTTAGGCAATTTCATTCTTTCTATGGCTCGGATCTTAGCCGGATTCACCTCAATACCTCGGCTCGATACAAGGAAACCAAGCAACTTTCCAGCTGGGACACCAAAGGTGCACTTGTCCGGATTCAATTTTAACCGATATTTTCTCAAGTTCACAAATGTTTCCTCGAGATCCTCGAGGAGAGTACGTTTTTCTTTTGTTTTGATGACAATGTCATCCACATACACCTGCACATTTTTACCCATTTGAGAATGCAAGCACTTTTGCATACATCTCTGATAAGTTGCACCAGCATTTCTCAAACCGAAACACATGACACGATAGCAATACGCCCCATACGGGGTAATAAAAGCAGTCTTTATTTGATCTTTAGGGTTCAGTGGTATCTGGTGAAAACCAGAGTACGCATCAATAAAAGACAACAACTCACACCCAGCAGTAGAATCGATCACTTGATCAATCCGAGGCAAAGGAAATGGATCCTTTGGACACGCCTTGTTTAGGTTGGTGAAATCGATGCACATGCGCCACACCTTGACCACAGCTGGTTCGTCCTTCTTCTTCTCTACTAGAACTGGATTAGATATCCAGTCCGGATGCAACACCTCCATAATGAATCCGGCTGCCAGCAGCTTAGCCAGCTCATCGAGCACCACCTTTCTTCGATCATCTGAAAGCCGCCGAGTCGGTTGCCTAACCGGTTTCACATCCGGCCTGACAAACAAAGAATGCTCTGCCAACTCCCTCGGAACACCAGGCAGGTCCTTAGCTGACCATGCAAAGATATCCCGATTCTCACGGAGGAAGTGACAGAGCGCGCTTTCCTATTTCTCACCCAGCCCGGCACCAATGATGGCCATGCGCTCCGGGTTCTCCGGGTCAATGGGGATCTTCTTCGTCTCCTTGGGCACCTCAAATGTTGCACCCGCATCCGGATTAGTCATGGCCAGCACGCCGAGCTGAGCTGACTTCGCCATTGCCACCACCTCGTGCATCTTGCTCTTTTCAGCTTGTATCACCAGTGATTCAGCTAAGTTAGAACCAACTGTAGCACACTGTATGGCCTTCTTGTAGTCTCCCGCAACGGTGATAACACCATTCGGGCCAGGCATTTTCATCTTGAGGTAGGCCACATGAGTAGATATCATGAACTTGGCTAATGCTGGCCTGCCAAGCAGAGCATGGTATGGGCTTTCCAAATCCACCACCTCGAACTCGAGACTCTCAAGTCTGTGATTGTCCCTGGTACCGAACAACACATCTACCCAGATCTTACCCATGGGGGAACAAGATACCCCGGGTACTATGCCATGGAAAGTACAGCTGCTCTGTTGCAACTGATTCGGCGAAATACCCAACTTGACCATTGTGTCCCGATACATGATGTTTATGGCACTGCCATTGTCGACCAAGACTCGGCTAAATTTCACGTTCAGCTTGGGTCCAACCAAAGTTGGATCCACCACCAGTGCATAGTTCCCTGGGCTTGGCATGATCCTTGGGTTATCCGCCCTGCTCCAAGTGATCTCCTGCTCAGACCAGTTCAAGTACTTTGGAACTGCTGGCATCACGGCATTCACCTCCTTTGCTCGTCTCAACTGACTTTTCTTGTCAGTTGGCTCGGTCACGAAAACCACATAACTCTGCTCAGACCAATAAGATATCCAACCACAAACTTGTCAGGTAAGTTCATGTCTTAGACCCGATAGGTGTGTTCCACCCGTCAGAAATAGTATCATTTCGCTCCTTTTCGACGTTTAATATTTTCTATAAACAAGTTAGAGAAATATGGTGGATTTTTGTCCAAAAACATAAAATGGTGGATTTCAGTAAATCCAGTCTTCAAAATAGTTGTCTTATGCTATTAACTCTTACGAGAGCCCTCTTTCTCTTGCAAGAAAGCCCCTTGCTCGGATCATCTTCCTGACTGTATCCATCATCAACGTTGTTCGACATGGTTTGACTTTCATTCGGACCAATTGGGCAAACATGATTTTCTCGTAGAAATATCACACGAAACAAATCTCTAAGAACATAAATGGTGGATCTCAGTAAATCAATTCTTCAAAATAGTTGTATTATGCTATTAACTCTTACGAGAGCCCTCTTTCTCTTGCGAGAAAGGTACTTGCTCGGCCCATCTTCCTGACTGTATCCATCATCGACGGTGTTCGAAGTTGCTTCATGAAGAAGTTAACTTCGCAATAATGTTTCAAGTACAAACTTGTCACGTAAGTTCTTGTCTTAGACCTGACAGGTGGGTCCACCTTGTTCGAATTATTGTCAATTTGCTCACCTTTGACATGTACTATCTTTTTAAAAAACTTGGAGAAAAAGGTAGATATTTACCCCAAAACCTTAAAAGGGTGGATGTAAGTAAAATTTACTCTTATGCGAGCCTCTTTTTCTTGCGAGAAAGCTCCTTGCTCGGCGCATCTTCCTGATCGACAGTATCCATCATCAACGCTGTTCGACATGGTTCCTTTGGCTTTCAGTTTGGACCAATTGGGCAAACATGATTTTCGTAGAAATATCGCCGAAACAAAATCTTCCGGCTTACAGTCCAAAAAAAAAAATCTTCCGGCGGGACCGAGTGGCGCGCGTCTGCAAGCGTTTGCTTGGGTGGTGGGTGTGAGGCCGAGCGCGACGGATTTGATGCGCCGCCCACTCTGCGCGACTCAGAAGGTTCGGACCGGTCTCTCTCTTTCCGGTTCGAAGCCGACCACGTCCCGGTCCCGGTGGGTTTCGAGCGACCGTCACGTGCGCAAAGAGTGGAGTCGCAGGCCCGAAGGCGACTACTACCAGACCACAGACCAGCCCGCTGCTCCGCCACGACGAGATTCCGCGACTCCAATCCATCCCACCAGCCAAATCAACCGCCGCCCCTGACCGCCGCCGGAACCCCGCGCCGACCAAGCGGATCCACCCGCCCGCCGGCTGCCTCGCGCAGAAGCTCCACACCTCTATGCAGTGGGTGGAGGCGGCGGTGATGCGTGATTGGTCGCGCCGGCGTTAGGTACAAGGCCGGGGGTTGTGCTCTTCTCCGGACGGGCGCGCGCGGCGATGGGATGCGTCCAGTCCACGGCGAAGCGGAGGCAGCACCCCGCGGGCTACGAGGACCCCGTCCAGCTCGCCTCCCAGACCGCCTGTGAGCTCCATCCCTGTACCTTTCCCCCCCTTCTACGCAATCCAGCTTCTGCTTCTGCTTGCGCGTGCGTAGCTCTGGATTGGAATTTTGGAAATGGAATATGCTAGGTGCCGACTATCCTGTAGATACCCGAGGCAAAACGAATAATCTGACCAGACCATATTGTATTTCATACGAGCAGTAGGCACGTGCTTTGATGTGGTATTATCTGCCATGTGCTATTGATCCACCTCTTGCCTCGTGAGTTCTGACCGGATGTTGCCTGCCTGACTTGATGTTTTGTCTCTATAGTCAGCGTTAGCGAAGTTGAAGCGTTGTTCGAGCTTTTCAAGAGCATCAGTGGCTCGGTGATTGACGACGGGCTGATCAACAAGGTATAACACTTTCTTAAGAACTCGTTGTGCTTCCTCATTGGATCAACATATGCAGCCAGTCTCAAATAAGCACCCGAAACCTGTTTTTGCTTAGTTTTTGCCTCTTACGGTTGAAACTGAACCTTGCAGCGTAGAAATTGTATTCAGCGCATACTGATCCTCTTACAGCTGTGAAACTTATGCGGCAATGCATGCCCTTTTTTGTGATTACATTTAGCCATCGATAATTCCACTTTCTCTAACATCGTAAGTGAACATGGATCCTTGTTCTTCATGTCGCAACTCAATGAGCCTGTTTGATACCTAAGTTGTTAGAGCCATCGGTGTCGGCTTATTGTTACCATTTTGGTCTAGAAAAGTGCAAAATATAGTTGGCCAGAATTGTTCATAACATAGCGTTGTGGTTCTGTGTCCTACAGCAGATATCATCGCACATTATGTTGCCCAAGGTTTTAACCTCTCGTTCATCTCTTGTTATGATAATTTGGCTAAACTTCAAGAATTTTTAAAGCCAACTGCTCGATTGGCATGGTCTGTACTCTGTAGTGCTCATTTCGATTTGGTCGTTCATGCTAGAGTGTTCTAGTCAGCTAGGGAGAATCCTTACCGGCCAGCGTGATTTTATATTTATTTTGTGGTCACATATAAAAAAAGCTTTAATTAACTGGCTTATGTTAAGCGGTCATACATGTCTATACAATTTGATGTGCCACAGCTAGTTATCTTGAAATATCATTTCGATTCCATCAGTACTGAATTCACTGGTAACTGAAACTATGAGTAATTTATATTCGTATACATGCAGGAAGAGTTCCAGCTAGCACTGTTTAAAAATACAAGGAAGGAAAATCTTTTCGCTAATCGGGTATCCATCCTCTTGGCAACCATTCTAATTTCTGATGTTACATATTATTTTGTGTGGAACACAATGTTATCACTACCCATTGATTTACATGAAATCGATGTTGTAGATATTTGACCTTTTCGATGTTAAGAAAAGGGGTGTCATCGATTTCGGTGACTTTGTTCGAGCCTTAAATGTATTTCATCCAAACTTCCCGATGGAAGAGAAGATTGACTGTAAGTTGTAGCCCTTCTGTTTTGTCTTCTCTTTATATATACCATGTTCTCACTCTCTAAAAGTTAGAATTGCTTGATACATGGCAGGGTCCTTCAAGCTATACGATATGGACGGCACCGGGTTTATTGAACGGAAGGAGGTAATTTATAGATTTTTTCTGAGTTTATGCCTCTATTTTTGTATTTCTCGTTGACATAGTCATTACGATGATGTGTGACTGAAAATCCAGTAATATTTGCACTTATGTACTGCTGAAGTAACTTTTTGAAAGAAAAAAAGGAGGCATGCCTCTGGTTTCCATTACAGACACAAAACTGTAAAGCGAATCTCCCACGATTGCATCACATGCTTCCCAGAGCAAACACTGATAGTACGGAAATGATTGTGATTGCCTTTTTCCGGCCTAAGGAAGCAGGACTAACCTAACATTGAAAGTGTGGTTCTAGATTGACCAGCATACAGCCGCACACCAAAAAGTTTCTGCTTGCCAAAGTTGTACAGAGACCACACCTTTATCATCAAATCTCCCAATCATTTCCTATTTTACTGCAGATTTTCCAATAACTTCCTTCTTAATTTGAAGCATACAGAGAACTGAGCTTGGCGCAGTTGGCTAGCAGCATGTGTGCTTGCTCAGCCCACCCTGGTTCGAGGCTTGGCCTCCCTGTGGTGCTTGGTTGTTTCTTCTAAATAAAAATGCCACATGTGCCAGTTAGTCGAGTTTTTTAATCTTAAACACCCACAAGTCCCCAACTCTCACCTGTGATTCTAGCCGAGCATGTTTTCTTGATGAACCATATCATATAACCTAGGTAATTGTTAAGGAAAATGTGAACCATTCAACCAATTAGCATCCCAAAAGTTTATGTTGTGGCCATCACCATTTCTTGCGTGTATAAAGTATATGAATACTTCATTTGTCAATTAAAATTCATAATCCTCTTGTACAGGTAAAGCAGATGTTGATTGCTCTTCTAGGTGAATCAGAAATGAGGTTATCAGATGAGATTATTGAGACCATCTTGGACAAGGTAATGGACATTTTGTTAAAACTAGTTTGCATTGCTTAAGCTGTAGATAGTTCTTGTGTCTATTAAGTATTAACAAAGTCTACGGACAATGACTGGTTAATGGTGACAGACATTTTCAGACGCTGATACGAATCAGGATGGGAAAATAGACAGAACAGAGTGGGAGAACTTTGTCTCTAGAAATCCTTCCTTGTTGAAGATAATGACTCTTTCGTACCTCAAGTGAGTATGATATAAAATTGAAGTTTGGAAGCATTTAGCACAGCTACATTTATCATCCATTGATGTATTGTTCCAAAACTTAATTGCGGTGTGTGCCAGATAAATTAATCTGTGATAATTGAGGATGTGAACTTCAACAATCTAAACATGCTTTAAAATTAGGGGATGTATGTGGGGTAGGTTATGCATAATTTATTTACTTCCAAGTGTGACTGGGCTCTCTATCGTTTACCTGTAGGAGTAAATGTTTACTTGACCTCCAGTTCTGTTTCAGTCATCTGAAACTTGCAAAAGATGGCCTACTTTAAAGGACAGTTTGGCACACTTAAATGAAACTTGTTTCCTATAGTAAACCACAGGCCAACTTAGAAACATTCTTGCATTCTTCCCATGAACATTGATTTGAAACAATTATAGTTCTTGCTTATCGTATTCTTGATGTTTCAGGGACATAACAACCACATTTCCCAGCTTTGTGTTCCACTCTGAGGTAGATGATATCGTCACATGACCATGATTCTCTTACAGATGTACACTTAACACCATTTGGGTGAAAAAAGCAGAATATCTGCAGAGATAGCACCTTTGATGTTAAAGTTGCCCACGACATAACTTTTTTTTTGGTGTTCATTAGACTGAGAGTTAGTCCGCACGTTTATCAAGTTTGAGCGAAGTATTCATGTATGTTCTTGACCTGCAATTAGCAGGTGTTTGTGACAATTTATATTTGTCTCAATGACATATATTGTACTTCTATCTCTCTGTGTGTGAGAGGGCTTTGCTACTGTCTGGGTCAAAAGTACTTTGTTTTCGACATTGAGTATGAACAAATTAAAAAAAATTATAGAGTGTTTAGTCATATATGTAATGATTTGTCCCAACACATAGGTTTAGGCCTTATTCACTAGGGGTATAATTTCACCTCCAAAGGGGTTGGGGATGCGAGGGCATTTGGTGAAATTCTTCCTTTCAACAAATCCCTACAAATATTTTTGCATCCCAATACACTTTTATATGAGGTAGAGTTTTTAATCTACTACCTCCGGTCCGAATAAGGTCTGAATAAAGTGTCGTGGGCATTAGACTAGGATAGTACAGAGTACTAGTGCAGGTCACGACATATTTACGGACCGGAGGGAGTAGATAAAAATGAGACTGTTGGTGGGGATATATTAGGATTATACCATCCAAAACCGGAGTAGTAAATGGACTGCTGGGATTTTTTCGGGATGAAGTATAATTCCTTCCAATCACATAGAATACGCTCCCAATACATTATGGGTGTGTTCGGTTCTGGAACGAGCTGGAATGGAACGGAACCGTTCCACACCTGGGGCTCATTCCAGTGTTCGGTTTTTAGATGAAAAGGAATGCAGTGGTTCAACTAGAGGGAATATTCCTCTAATATGTGGAACGCACCGGTCCGGCCGATTCGGCCGGACAAGCTGGAATGGCTCGCTAAATTGGAAAGTAAACAAAATTACCGCATCCTAACCGACCACTAATCCACGACCCTCTCTCTCCTCTCGTCGTCTCCCTCTCCCTCACTGGCCCCGTCGCCTCTCCTCTCACGGTGGTAGCGGCGCGGCGGCCTGGCGGCGGTGCCAGCGGCGTGGCGGCGGCGGCTCGGCCCCGTCACTCTCTCGCGGTGACGGCGCCCCGCGGCGGCCAGAAGAGGCGGCGGCGGCCCGCGGCCGGCCAGGCGCGACGGCGGCCATAAGAGGCAGCGGCGGCCAGGCGTTGCCAGGCGAGGCGGCCAGAAGCAGCTCGTAAGTGCGGCAGATGCGGCGGGATTTGGTCTGGTTTGATCCTTCCTGTCCGATTTGACCTCTTTCCTCTCTGATTTTGGCCTCTTTCCTCTCTGATTTTGCAAGGTTGGAAATCGCATTGAATGTTTAACAAATATCACCATTCCATTCCGCTTTTCAATTCTCCAACCGAACACAAAATAGAACCATTCCATTACAATTTTTTGGTCCTAACCGAACACGAGGATGGAACCGTTCCATTCCGGTGGAATGGGACCGTTCCATTTCGTTCCACCCCATTCTAAAACCGAACACACGCTGTATCCAAAGCCCTAGAAGGACGGTTGCACTCCCAACACTCTACGGATCAAACCCGCTATTCCCATAGAGGCGTGCGACTCCAATTTATAGTAGACACACTAGACACATGCAAATGCAACTTTGTATTGTTGGAAAATTTGGGCCCGAGTCTTTCTTGTCTATATAAACGACGACTCGATCATTACGGTACAATTGACAGAATAATTAATAAATACATTTCCCATATTTCCGGTGTGTCAATTTTTTTACTTAATGCATTCGTTGTACTTTTGTTTAACTACTTCTCCAACGCTTCCTAACCTTGGGACTGTTGAATATAAATATATTGCATAGCCCTTTTCATTAGTTCGGACTTTTGATCTAGATGGCTAATGCAGCAATTCAATAGGGACTAGCGAGACAGCAAGGGTTGCGAAACACGTTATCAACTATCAACACCTTCATTCCACCACCTCTCCTCTGAGCCTCCCACGAGTAGGCTCTCGGCATAGGATTGTGAAGGTATAATCCGAAAACCTTGGGAAAATGGATAGTGATCCCTTTCTTCTAAACAAATAAAAATCATGCTTATAAGTTTTCAAAAAGTATCAAAAAATCTAGATGTACACAATGATGTATAGTACAAACGTGTAAAAAATTAATTTAAAAATAGTTTGTATTCTTTGCTCCACAAGAAAACAAATAGATCCAAGTATAGCGAACGACTGAGCGGTGTATATGTTCAAACTCCAAAATTTATCAGATTTGGTCATTTTTGTGTAGACCAGAATTTAAATAATTTAGCATTTTGATTTTGTATTATTGTATGGTACTCTCATCGTTCCTAAATATAAGCCTTTTTTAGTTTTTTCTTGATTCGTACGTATGTAGATGTTTATAGATGTATTTGGTGTGCAGATTCACTCATTTTGCTCTGTATGTAGTCCGTGTTGAAACCTCTAAAACATCTTATACTATGGAACGGAGGGAGTAATTGACTACATCCTGATTTTTCTTTCAGAATTTTTGAAACTTGAAAAAAGGATTTTCAAAATAAAGAGCGGCAGCCAAAATGATTTTTCGGCGTTTGGGCCAGTTCCGAGCCCAAGAGCCGAGTAAAAATATCTGGCAGAGCAGGGGTATCAATTTTGCAGGAAACCCCTGGGTGCCTGTCGGAATTACACCAGCCGCCCACGGGCTCTGTCTCTCTCTCCCCTCTCCCCGCCTCGTCACCGCTCCGATCTCTCTTCCCACCTGCGCAGCCAGCTCAAACCCTAGCCTAGCCTGCGAGCGCCGACACGTCGCGCCGGGCGGCTTCCCGGAAGCATAGGGTCGGTTGATGAGCGGCGCTGCCTACAGGGATCGGGGATTCGGAGGCGTCGCGGAGATGGACCGGAAGCGCATCAAGGAGGCGCTGGAGAAGCACACGGAGAGGCCGTCCCCGTCCACCTCCAGGGGTTTGTCCAGGGAGAAGGAGCTGCTCGCCGCCGGCAAGATAATAACGCCGCCGATCGGCAGGGCCCCGAAGGTCTCCGATGCCGGTGAGGATCTAGCCGTTCACCGAGCACTGTTGCTTGTTTTGTGTACTGCATTGCCTGCTTTGGCCAGAAGACTCGGCTTTTGTTACTTTAGGCGTAGAAATTATACGGTGTGCTGTCATTGCTTATTTGTGGGGTGCAGCTTGCACTGTTTCCATGTTTGCAGTTAGATGCAGGAGACTGGAATTACCGCATTGCCTGCAGCTGAAGAACTGGTTCCATTTTTCTCTTGTTACTTTCTCTTTGACGTCTGTGCTTCATGTACCTATCATGCTGTGTCGATCGATTATTAGGATTAAAGTGCGTTTGCGCAATTGAAATTTGCAGAAGAGTAAGAATGTCTCAAGAGTTTTTTTTTTTTGAAAAGTGGGGCTCAGTGGGATCCGGATTCATGTCGGAGCGTACTACCATGTGGAGAGAAACAGAGGATAGTAGGCGCAGCAAACTAGGGTTGCTGAAGATGGATGGGCAGAGGCTACAAAGATATCTCAAAGACCATTTAGATATCACAAGCCTTAATTTTAGTTTGCCCACGCTAGTATTTTTTGGTTACCAACTTACGTGATTGTCTGGTAGAGAATGTTTTGATTCTTTTCTGGTATTGGTTTGCTATAAGTCATCTCAGTCATCTTTTCATGTTTGTTTGTCTCTTGGCCAGTAGAGCTCTCAAGCATTAGTCCTTTATCTTTTGAGACTATGTAATGTTATTAAGGCACCTGCAGCACTTGCTGCAGGATGATTTTAGCAGCCCGATAGGATTCACTCCTTTACGAGTCTTTCCATTGGCATTGAATATGCTCCATGGAGGGTAAAATAATTTGATAGTGTAGTACTGTAGTTTGACCACGGAGTTCCAATAATGATTTTTTGTGTGGCCAAATCACTATTTTTGTTTGTTTCTCCAATTGGGACACTGTTAAGCCAAACTGACCAACGTTATGGCCAAACCCTTTCTTTTAACGGCACCGGGAAACCAGGGGGGGGGGGGGGGGGGGGGGGGGAGAGGCCCCTATGGTTATTTTTACTGCCAAACTTAATTATGTAAGTCACATATTTGCAATCCTTTGTTTGGTTAGTATAACCAAACAAAGGATTGCAAATCTGTGACTAATATTTTATTACCAAATCACTTAACAACTGTAACCACAGAATCTAATTAGTTATTGACTAAGCACCAACAAAGATACTAACTGTTTGTTTGCTAGATCGCGAACACGCGAACTATAGAATAAATGATGCCCACAGCTCCTAAAGTTTGAGTCAATCGTGCTCACCTAAGCTTAAGCATTCTATCTTGATTGATGTCGTGACACACAAGTTAAATGCAGATATGTAACATTGTTAGTAGGGGGCACTGTTCTGTTGTCATGACACATGAGTATGAAGTAATCCTTTTTTTTCTCAACCCTCATATGCTATGGGTGGAACCCTAATAATATGTAACAAGGGCATGATCAACACAAAGAACACATACCATAATAGTATTTTAAAAAGAGGTTTAACTGCTTAAAAATGGAAAATTGGGGTAGCACCGGGTCGAACCCAGGATCACCCGCTTTACAATAGGCATCTGAGGCTCTTCGCCACTCGGTGATATCGGTTGGTGTGATCAGCTCTTCGTTTTTCCAGTTTTTGCTCAATCTAAGTATCCACATGACGTGGAACATGCACACATGGAAAGTGGTTTGAACCTGCATGTTAGGCTCTTAGCCTTTCTAGTGACGACATATTGGTTGGTTCGATTCGGCTTTCAGGATTTTTACTGATCGCTCCTCCTGTATGCACCCACTGGCGGAAACATACAAATGTGGAAAGAGTGCAGTGGCAAGACAAAAGATACACACAATAATATATCTAAATATGACATTCAGTTACTTTTTCTAGAAGTTGCGGTAGCAGTGGATCGAACCGAGGACCACATGCTCGTGCTGTAGGATTAATATCTTAGCTATTCCAATAACAGTCAGTAGTTACATTTATCGTACCTTCTAGACACGTAGCCATATGCACCAAGCATGATTTTCCTTTTAAGTTTCTATTTGAACCGATCACTTCTGTTCTTCATGCCTCGGTTAAAGATTGAATATAATCGTGTAGAGAGTCTAGGGAGTGTTAGATCAAACACTATCTAATTCAATTCATATGGAGTAACTCAACAACATTAGTTTTTCCTTTTTTGCTTTATCCGAATAGTGATCTACTTTGCTTTGTGGTTTTTGAACCTATGTATACAAACCACTTTGGAGCGTGCTCTTAACTTGTGAGAGCCACATGATTTTTCATAATATTGTTTCTCAGGATTTCACTTTACTGAAATACTACCTCCGTTGCATAATTCTTGTCTGTGGTTTTAGTGAGGGAATAGTTATGGAGGTTATGAATAGAATCATTATTTTGATATCTCGACTTCTCTAACCTTCTTATTTTTGCACTGCAGAGGAATTCGAAACTGACAGTGAAGATTCTGATGTCAGTGGTTCTGATGGAGAGGACACATCTTGGATTTCATGGTTTTGTAGCTTGCGAGGCAATGAATTCTTCTGCGAGATCGATGATGATTATATACAGGATGATTTCAATCTCTGTGGTCTAAGCAATCAAGTGCCATATTATGATTATGCACTTGATCTCATCCTAGACATTGAGTCTTCTAATGGTGAGATAGTTTTTTCTTACGAAGCTACTAATTTATAGTACTAATACTAAATACACAAGTAACAAAATTGCCATCCTATTTCTGAATATTACCATCTACTATTTATATTTTAAGACCGTCTACTTACTTTTATAACATCTTTGTTTATATTCATTAATTTCATTTCGTAAAGAATCAAAATCCAGTCACCTGTGTATACCTCCTGTATTCTAAGATTTGCAGATAAGTCCTATTTAGGTGTACTGTTGAACTCATCTAAATGGAGCCAATGTTTTTACAGGTGACGTGTTCACTGAGGAGCAAAATGAATTAATTGAATCATCTGCAGAGATGCTGTATGGATTAATTCATGCACGCTACATCTTAACCAGCAAGGGTCTAGCTGCAATGGTAATATATGGTTTGATTCTATTGCTTGCATCACGATATAATTTCTGGTCTTACCAGAGTAGTAAACTGACACATTTTCATTTCTTGCAGTTAGAAAAGTTTAAGAACTATGATTTCGGCAGATGCCCTCGAGTATACTGCTGTGGCCAACCCTGTCTTCCAGCAGGACAATCAGATATTCCTAGGTCAAGCACAGTGAAGGTGTTTTGTCCAAAATGTGAAGATTTACACTACCCAAGGTCCAAGTACCAAGGCAGTATCCTTTTAATTTTTCATTCTGCAGAAATAGTTTACAATATGTCCATCCATCCTAATAGTATTAACTTGTGTGGCCCATTTATCAGCCTTTTCAAATTATGATGTCTTATTTAAATTTTCATGTTGTTTCATTGTAATTTTAGCTAAGATAGCTCCATCCACTTGTGGTAAGAGTATTAGCTTATGTATCCTATCCCATGCTGTTATCTTCAAACCCATATCCTCCCTCCGTCCCATGATATAAGATGTTATGACAACCAATATACTCCCAAGTATAAAATTTCAAACTACTGACACTGTGAAACATTACTCTAGTAGTGAAATGTCATTATACCTTCTGCATGGCAACAAATTAGGGATATATCCTGTAAACAAAGCTTAGGTGGTGATAGAGGATCACTGATCCATACTGAACATGATTTAACTTCGCTCTCTCCTGGCAGTTTGGACTTTTTTGGTGTTAAGTGTCCATACATGTTTGGTTGTTACAGTTATACTAGAATGATTTCTTGCGCCGCTGTTATGTTGCTCCTGTATCTCCTTTACTCTGCCAAGACATCGATGGAGCATACTTCGGTACCACATTTCCTCATCTCTTCTTAATGACATATCCACACTTGAAGCCACAGAAGCCATCGCAGCAATATGTTCCAAGGGTTTTTGGCTTCAAACTTCACAAGCAGTCGTGACAAACTTTTACCCTGCAGCCTTTTACCTAGTTTTAGGGATGGAACACCGTGGCCCGAAAATGTTGTGGCCTGTTGTAATGGCGAGCTCGGATCTTCCTGTAAACTGCTGAGCAACTGTATCTGCCTTTTCTGGTATGACTGTTGTGTAATCCTAGGTTTTTTTTTCCCACTTGATCAAGATATGCCCATTTGCATGTTTCGGAGATGTTCTGGGTGCGCGTCTTTCTGTGTCCGATTTGGATGCGTTTAGATGACCCCAAGTTAAAAGTTTCCAACATTTCGGGGAAATACTTTTATGAGTTTTTTGTTCTCATTTCGTCAACCACCTTTTTGTCTGCTGATCTTCATTCCCTCTGTGTTCAACAGTAAAAACCATGGATTTGCGTCCCAATGTTTTCGGATCATGGTACATGCAAGTTTCTGGTTTTTCCGGTCGTACTCTCGGATGCTCCAGCTGGAAAATTAACCTTGCAAAATGTAGAGAACAACTCCATTTGCTAGATGATGGTTTTGCTAGTTTGCTTCGTGTTGTTATGAGAAAACAATTAGTGGGTGAATACATGAATACACACAAACATACTAGGAGAATACACTTGTTTCAAGTTGTGCTGACCGATGACTGGATCAAGATCGTGCGGAGCCAACATGTTGTTCCATTTTCCTTCATGAAAGCAGTCGGTGTCGCTGTTATACTAATCCAGTGCTAGCAAGCAATAGTCTATTCTTGTTTGTTGCTACTTGGGTACCTTAAATTAAAAAAAATCCTCTGACACACGTAGGATCATATCATGGCATCGTCGTGGTCCTGCGGATAAGCTCGCCGATCTAGCCTACTCATCAACATCACAGCACCACGACGAATATATATCTCCCTTTTGAGTTTTGACCCGATGACGACGCCTCAGATTTCAGCAGAATTATCAGGTTACTATTATCTTCTCACATTTTCAATCCAAGGATCGTCGAATGGCATATTCCTAGAAACCTCCTCGTTCTCACGATCACAGCCATAGGCTAGCGTAGAGCTAAACTTAGGAACAATCGATCTCGTCCTGAGCTCGCGACTTGAACCACTGCAACTGCGCACTGTGTCACTAAACTTAGAAAACGATACCGTGGCGGGCGAACTCGGACCACCACAGCCATGTACTGTGCACTGCTAAACTTAGAAAACGACATGGTTCTCGCGAGCACTCGTCGTGAACTCGGACCACCACAGCTCCCTCTACTGTGCTACCGCTAAACTTAGAAAACGATCTTGTCTTGTGGCTTTCATCGCCATAGCCAGCCATGTGCTCTAGCTACCACTAAACTTAGAAACGAGGCTCGTAGCTTCACTCGCCGCGCAACCCATGCATGTTACTGTAGTACTAGCCCTCAACCAGTAACTTCAACCACCGCCACCATGTGAGTACCATTCTAAACTGGGAAACAATCTTGTCGTGAGCTCGTAGCTTGAACCATTGCTCTCAGCATGTACTGCACCACGAGGGCCACGGCGCCATGCAGAGGTAGGTGTTCTTGCAAGAAGTGATGAACTGACTGACCAGGATGGTGGAGCTGCCCACTTTTTTAGCCCTGGTGAAGACGACCCCATCTATCTATCTACTCCGTATCTATCATTCCCTTGCACGCAGATGACGGGACAGATCGAGGCAAAAGGCGAGGAAATAGAAGATTAGATTCAGCTTGTACGTGCTGGTCCTCGCGATCCGGCGGCTAGCTACCACTTTTCACCCTTGCGTTCCATGTGCGGGCAACCCTGCAAAAACTACTAACAAATTGTACTAATTTATGCCATTGCCACTATGACTAGTAGGGCTTCATTTATAATGTAGTGATAGTCTTATTAGTGTGCTAATTAAATGGATGCCATGCCAAGTCGCTGTTGATTTTGACAATCCGTTTGTCTGATGGTGCGTTTCGCATCTTAATCTGTCGCATTTCAGATTCGGGCATAAGAAACTACACCGCGTGACGTCTGCATTGTCCTCACACATTATTTGTGCTTCCAAGGTGCTATCCAAGTTTGTTTATTATTCTCAATAATTGAAAATTCGAATGGATTATAGACAAAGGACAAGGGTTGCATCCATCATCAGGAGAGAGTCTTATATTTCAGGGTGAAAATTCAAAGTCTGACCTTAATTGGTTGTGCCTGGCAATGACCTCGTTGAGGGTATTGTTTTGTGAGTGCGGACATTTTCTAGGGTGGAAATATAAGATCTATGATCGGGCGGCGACAACACTTGTGCACTGTTTTCTTCTTGGATGCATCACTTTTGTAGAATTTGGACTCCGGATGTTGTCTTGGTGGTGGTTTGTGTTGCAGACACAAGGAATTGATCACTGTAGCGAGATTTTTTTTTTAGAGCTGTGTGCATCCCTAATGTCATTGGGACATTTCATTGTTGCAGAAACTGGGTGTAATTGGTATCCTTTCGATATTAATATATTCCCTTTGTCGAAAAAAATCATAAGGAGAGAGAGAGAGAGGAATATTGCTGCCTCACAACTAGTAACATTTTTTTAGAAACACAACGCAGGCATAGAGGCTCATAATACACACTAAAAGAATAGTGCCAATTAATTTCTGGATTAAACCTAGGCAAATATGAGCTCCCATATCAAGTCTAGAACTTTGAACCTGAGTGGGCAGATTTCGCCGCAAGCAACCTAACCATCTAATTTACGCTCGGTTCGCCACAAGTAACATACTAAATCATGCGAGTCAAGAGACACACATAGATAAGAAGGAGTTGCCAAGGATTACAACCGTGCAATTCAAAATTCCTTTGAACTGAATCAAGATGTTTTGAACGAAGGAACACACTGAATCAAGATGTAAGATGATTGTCTGGGTTAAGAACTATTTGATTCATTGGAATGTTTTAGGTGAAAAAATGGTTTCCCACAAATCAAAGAGGTCTCTAGAGGTTTTTGGTTTGGCCCAAGCTCACCACACTGAAATATTGTCTAGCCAAATTCTTGGTCACATATTATTTGCCCATGATTTAGCCAACATCGACAAAGAATAGCGAACGAGGATGGGCAAAGAGACATGTGCATATGCCAAAAATATTGGCAATCATCGAAACAAGATGCTACACGAATTGTGTCCTTCCCCTCCCCTCCCCTCCTTCTACAGTGCGGAAGAGAGGCGACATGGCGAAGTCAAAGTTCCCTCCTCACCGGCGGAGCCGGAGCAGATCCGCGCCTCCCCTCGTCGCCGCGGCGGCGGGAGGGGGTGTGGGGTCTCGCTCCTGGTCTCTGGCCATGTAGATAGGGTAGTTAGAGGCTCCTGCCGCTTCGATTTGGTGAGGAATCGGTCGCGGCTTAGGAGAATAAGTTCGCCGGCCTCCCTCTCCCTCGCCGGCGACGGCGGGTGGTTGGCGTGTTTCGGTCCACCGGCCTCCGGGTCGTGTGTTTTTGGTGCTCCCGGATCTACGGACCTGTGGAGAAGCTGCTCCCCCTCGGTGGCCGGCGGAGCGACGCCGTCGGTCCCAAGTTCTGGGGTCTCTGTCCTCTGGTCTTTTCGTCGCGGCGCCGTCGATCCCTCCTCTGACGGTGTTGGACCTGAGTGGTGGTGTGCTGGAGGTTGCGGGTGCAGGTGGTGGTGCTCGGGGAGATCCCTGCCGGCGTTGATATCGAAGGTGGCCGATGGAAGGTGGAAGAGAAGGTCCAGCTGGGCGCTGGCCGTGCCCGTTCATCGATTCAAGCTTCGTCACAGAGTGGCGGACGGCTTTTGCGGCTATCTTCATGCGAGGAGGTGCCCTCCGGTGGTGGTAAGGTGGTGGTCGGTCTTCGTCTTCTTTAACGACGGCGGTGATGTCCCTTTGTTTCACTGCTTTGTACTCGGGCTGCGTATGTGTGTGTTCTTTCAGATCTTTGTACTCTGTACTGGTTGATGTACGCAGCAAATTTTCAAAAAAAGATGCTACACGAATTGATCATGGCCAAAATTTTGTCAAGGTAGATACTATTTCAACCAAACAGTCATTATTACACTTAGGTAGAGTTTTTTTGTAGGTAATTACACTTAAAGATTACTTTGGATTGTTTACACTAAATCAGCTATTCTACAGCGAAGAAGGAAAGGAACAAGGCAGAGAAGAAAAACCCAGCCCAGCGAGAAGACGGGGAAGCGAGAGAGGAAAAGACCCGGAAAAACCGGGTGCATAAAAGCGAGAGGAGAAAAGCGTAGAGAAGGCGGCAGCCCTCCCTCCCCTCCGTCCCATGTCGACACCTCCTCCTCCGGCCACCACCGCCACCTCCAATTCCGAATCCAATCCCGATCCCAACTGAGTAGATGCACCACCACCACCTCCCCGTCGCCCTCGCCGCGGCGCCGGACGCGGCCGCCGGGGCCGAGCCGCCGTCCGATCCCAACCACCCGCCTCCCCCGCACCCTTCCTCCCTCCGCATCCACATCCCGGCGAGCCCGCACCACGCGCTCCCGTCCACCCCGCACAAGCGGCCCGTCTCGATGAACTCCTCCTCCTCCTCCTCCACCCCGACCCGGCCGTCTCCCTTCACCCCGCCCCGCCGCCGCAAGCTCGCCGCGTCCTCCGTGCCGCCCGCTCCGGCGGCTGCCGCCGCCGCGGCCGCGAGGCACCTCCTGCGCTGCCTCCACCTGCGCCTCCGCATCCTGCTCCTCCTCTCCCTCCCCACCCTCTACTTCCTCTCCCCGTCGCCCGCCTTCCTCCCGCGCTCCCTCCTCGCCGACTTCCTCTCCGCCGCCGCCTTCTCCTGCGCGCTCCTCCTGCTCCTCTGCCTCTCCCTCCCCCGCCTCCCCTTCGCGCTCCCCTTTCCCCTCCTTCTCCGCCGCCCGCGCCGATCCCCGATCCTCTGGTCCATCGGCTCCTCGCCCTCCGCCTCCGCGTCCGCCCCCACCACTGGCCATTTCGTCCAGGTGTACAGCAACGGCGACATCTACGAGGGCCAGTTCAATCGCGGCCGGTGCACGGGAAGTGGCGTCTACTACTACTACATGAGCGGCAGGTACGAGGGGGACTGGGTCGACGGCAAGTACGATGGCTACGGGGTCGAGACCTGGGCCAGGGGCAGCCGCTACCGTGGCCAGTACCGCCAGGGGCTCAGGCACGGCCACGGCGTCTACAGGTTCTACACTGGCGACGTCTACTCCGGGGAATGGTCCAACGGGCAGAGCCATGGCCACGGTGTGCACACCTGCGAAGATGGCAGCAGATACATCGGCGAGTTCAAGAGAGGTGTAAAGCACGGACTCGGACACTACCATTTCAGGTTTGAACTGAACTTTTATTTTTGGTAGAGATTTTTAGTTTACTACTGTTGTGAAATCGAGTTAAATTGTTCAGCGCATTACATCATACTAGCCACGATCTGTTTTTCATGCAGACATAACTAGCTGCTTAGGCTAAATATGTGATCTTGTTACCTGTGACATGATGATTAGGGGAATTGTAGAGGTTGCGTGGCTGTTTACCTTGTTCTGTGTTTCCCCTCATTGATTGTTAAACATTTACATATTCACTGTGGAACGAACTTGTGTGTGCCTATTAAGCAAGACTCATGTGTAGTTGGCTATATCATGAGATGACCTAGGATGAGCAGAATATGGATTTACTATGAGCTTTGTATGATGCACAATCATTTACTATGAACTGAATTTGTATTGGTGGAGATTTTTACTACTGTTGTGAAATCGAGTTAAATTGTTCAGCGCATTACATGCTAGCCACGATCTCTTTGTCATGCAGACATAACTAGCTGCTTAGGCTAAATATATGATCTTGATACATATGACCTGTGACATGATATTAACGGATTTGTAGAGGTTGAGTGGCTGTTTACCTTGTTCTGTGTTTCCCCTGATTGATTGTTAAACATTTACATATTCATTGTGTAACTTGTGTGTGCCTCCTAAGCAAGACTCATGTGTAGCTGGCTATATCATGAGATAACCTAGGAACTATAGTGACATTGATGAGCAGAATATTGATTTACTATTAGCTTTGTATGATGCACAATCATTTATATCAACTCAATTCTAGAAGTTCTTTATACCCGCTCAGGTGATACATTAGTGGCCGGTAGAATTGTTCTTTTGTCGCTTTCCGTTGAATAGGATGCTTCTTTCAATCAAAGTAAAGGACTTTGGTCAGGTTGTTGTTTTCAAGGGAAAGATGAGATGGTTCGCTTGGCTGATTCCCTTCACGGTAGATCTGATGTAGATTTTACCTTTTGCTGTTTGTAGTGGAATCAGGAAAAGTGTTATTAATTTTCACTAGAGTAGTGCCCCAACAGTTTACCTCACTTGTTACCCTTGTTTTGCTCGTGAGGTAAAGCTATTGGCCAGACATAGCACATAATCAAAGAAAATGAGAAACCGAATGCAGATATTGTTTACAAAAGAGAGACTGTCATCACCTTATCTTCCAATATCTGGAGGCAGATCTGTATGGGTATTTTAGACACATGCGTGCGTATTTTCTCTGTGAGATCATGAATTAAGTTTAAATTACTGATAATTTTGCTGGTTATGGGTTTGACCTTTCTGATGAATGTGTCATGGTAGCCAACTAGTGTGCGAATATCCCACCATGTTTTGAACTTAATTCTTGTTATGATATGTGAATTGTGATTCACCTGTTTCAGTTGTTTGAGGTGAACTCCATTTGTCTGAATTCCTTGAATCTTGTTTGAAACAGATCTCGTGCGGATTGGGCTACCTAAGCTGTTATTTTCATATTAGCTTCTAGTTATGCTCGGGATAAGTTATTGTAATCAGTCCTTTTTTCTCAATAGGGAATCTTGTAGTCAGGGCCAGGCCACGTCACAGAGGTCATATGCTGCAAGTTCTGTTATTTGTTTGCTCGGTTGATATATGCATGTTCATTTCGAAAATATATTGAGTACTGTTGCTATATGAGTCATCAATGATTGTGTCATCGTTTGTGTTGTAGTTTGTGGTCCTGTTTTTTTTTTTTGAGAACACAGTACAACACAGACGCTCACAAATACGCACATACACTCACCCCTATGAACGCACGCACGCACACCCTACCCCTATGAGCACCTCTGAAGGACTGAGCCGGCAGATCTTGAGGTTGACGAAGTCACCACAGGCGCCTCGCTGTTGACGGGCACGTCACCTACCACTGAAAGAATAGCGCCGGATAATCCTGGAATAAATCCAGGTAAATGCAAACGCCCATGCCAAGTCTAGGACTTGAACCTGGGTGGGCTGGTTCCACCACAGGGAACCCAACCATCAGAGCCAAGCTCCGTTTGCGTTTGTGGTCCTGTTTTGATGTCATATATATACTTGCTACATCTAAAAATACCGTATGTATTTTCTTTCCAATTTCGTTAACCGATTGGTAACACGATAGCATGCTCAACTTCTGCAAACTTTTGAGATTGCATATAACGTTTTATGTGATGTTTGCTAGTTAAACTGTGCTGCACATTTGCAGTAGTACCATTTCCGCTTTGTATTTCCCTTACCTTATGTTTTATTTTGAGTTAACCTTAAGCTCACTCTTGTTGGATTGTGATGTCACCATACTTATATTGTGCTAGTCTAGGCTTTCTCGTCCGTGTTTGTCTGTTTCATTAGGAAAAGAAACTACACAGCATCCTGCAGTATTGGTCTTGGGTTGAGCTCTGTACTAATATTTTTTGGAATGTTGTTAGGAATGGTGACTCCTACGCCGGGGAGTACTTTGCTGATAGGATGCATGGTTTCGGAGTCTACAGCTTTGCTAATGGCCATAGATACGAGGGTGCATGGCATGAAGGCAGAAGGCAGGGTTTAGGCATGTATACATTCAGGAATGGGGAGACACAAGCAGGCCACTGGCAAAATGGAGTACTTGACACCTTAAGCACCCAAAATATTGTCCCTGGGTCGCCTATCGCTGTGAACCATTCCAAGGTCCTAAATGCGGTGCAGGTAATGTGCCAGCAGACCATTCTTAGTTGCCAGAAAAAGTTTCCCCTTCCATGATGTTGATACAACTGTTGTCACTGATATCTGATTATGACACTCTCAGGAGGCGAGAAGAGCTACAGAGCGGGCCTATGATGTCCCAAGAGTAGATGATAAGGTGAACAGGGCCGTTGCCGCAGCTAATAAAGCAGCCAATGCAGCCAGAGTGGCTGCAGTGAAGGCTGCGCAAAAGCGCATCCCGAATCATGGTGATGATCTACCTTTGTCAATAGTGTGAGAATAAAGCCAACATATGGTTGGCATGGAGCTGCTTCGCGATGCCATCGCAATACCAATCGCCCGGCAGAACCTTCAACTTCCCTGATGTGGGGGGAGTTGCTCCGCCACCGGGCCCACGGCGACAGCTGAGCGACTGCCGTTGCATCAGTGCTTCTGAACCAGAGTTTTCCGCCATCCCTTCCATACGTCTTTGCGGTGCCTTCCATGACACAGCAGAACTTCTGCGCTGAGAGCTTTCCGTTGTCGAAGGCAACGGATTGAGGTAGTTTCCCTCTGCTTTCCTCCAATGTAATACAACATCCTACGTTAGAGATATGATGATGATGTACACCCCAGACATCAGGATACTATATTATGTTCAGTGTGTGTCTCGCTTTAAGCATGTATAGAAGTAAAGAATCCTACTTGTTTTCACGACGCTGTCTGTTGAGGTTGGAGAAGCCAGGTGCCGACTGCTTCTGTAGAAACGCATAAAGATCATGCATGATCAGATTGATTCGTGAGTGCTTCCTGTTGTATTTTGTGCTTGATGTGTCGCTGTAAATTGGAGTGTTATTATTATTACCAGCACTAGCAGCAACATTTAATGTTGCAACTTCTGATTACCCTTTTAAAAAGGATAGGAGCAATTCTAGCAGTTACGCAAAAATGCTGAGCTCAGAAACTGTTTTTCTATGTTCACATAAACTTGCATATAAACTATATTCAAAATATAATTTAACACCAATATGAATCAAAACTTATTCCGTTACAACGTTGCAAAATACAACAATAGTTCAAATCAATAAGAAAATAGGTCTGGATCAATCAAATAGTCAGAATAATAGTTCAAATCAATAAGAAAATAGGTCCGGATCAATCAAATAGTCAGAATAAAACAAGAACGCACGTGAATAGCGGTATTCAATGTTTTGGTACACCTCGAGGAAAGTTTGGATCATGTCCGGGTTCCTTCGATGTTTAACACGGGTGCCGGCATTGCCATAATCGAAGTCCAAGTCCATCCCCTTCTCATACTCGATGATAATATTGTGGAGGGTGACACAAATATTGTCGAGGTTTTTTTTGTCCCAGAAATGAGTTGGACCTTGGGCAATAGCAAACCGAGCTCGCAAGACACCGAAACCTGCACATTATCTTTTCCACAAGCTTCTTGGCAAGTGGCCAAATGAGATTGTTTCTTACCTTGAGGATTTGTGTTTGTCTTCACAAATGTTGCCCAAGAAGGACAAATGCCATAGAAAAGACAATATCTCTTGTCGTAGTCCATTGACAATGAAGTTGCAAGCCGGGGGCATCATCACCACTTGCAAGCATATGTCATTTTGAGAGCCCGACAACCCAAAAAGCAGTGCTGAAACCACAAGTTATCGGAGGCAACTGCTTCAAGAACGATTGTTTGATACGAAAAATATTAGTGTTGCAGGGCACTTCTTCCATCTCTAAGTCATACAATCAATGCTCCCTAGCACCCCTAGCCAAGCCTTGATGTCTACTCTTCATTGGGAGATCTCAAAGACTGAGCATCAAATACCTTGATCACAGTCTCGACAAACTTCATGAGACACTTGAGTGTTGTGTCTTCTCCGATGTGAAGATATTCACAGTGTAATCATCAGGTACACAATATGCGATCACCCGCATTGGCGCTAATATCTTCTGGTATGCATTCAACACCATGAGGTCGACGACATTTTCCGACACGTGAAGTACCTCTCATTTGCCTCACCAAGTTTCGGCCCCTTCTCAATTAGTAAACTCGCAAAGATAATCCCTTCATGAGCATGTCATTGCTGAAAGCTCTATGTGGGGGGATGCACAAACTATCAACCTAGAACCTGGCCACTTTCTCGTCTTCTCTCCCTCGAGTTCCTTCGCGGCAAGTATCAAACTCATGTCTTCCAAATCATCGTAGGAATCATCCGAGGACGAGTCATCGAAAAAACTCCAATGTCAACGAACTCGTCTACACAATTGTATGTTCGAGGTCACAATACTACAATACATGTGTCGATCTATAACTGAGACCCCTTGGTATGACTAAGGTAATCAAATATATTCTAGTATGACTACATGTTAGACACGAAGAAAGTTAAAATATTTAACCCTTGGTATGAATGGTCATGCCGACAATTTTAACTCTATTTCGAGAACAATCAAAGAAAATGACAAATAAAAAAAATTAAAATCTGGAAAGTTTCGCAAATAGTCTTTTTATGTGACATGATTTTCATAAAAATACACTTGTAGATAGAAATTTCTTTTTCACGTTCAACCTTTAGGGGCGTTCTTCGAGTCATGTATTCCAACAAATCAATCCAAAGGAAAGTCTATACAACGTTATCATAGGAATATATGTACAAGATAAACACAATTATTATGGCAGGCGCTCACGGTTCATCAACCAAAAACACTAAACAAAACTAAGCACACATGATAATCAACTTTAGCACATTCAAACTTTAGAGCTGCTCAAGGTCAGAAAACGCCGGCGTCTTCAGCCTCCTCGCGGCTCCCGGAGCCGCTGCCGACTGTGAAGGACCCACATTCTGTGATGGAGCTTACTATATGTCGCGGGGTGGGGGAGGGGGGGCTCCCAACCCAAGGACATTTTGGCTATAAACTCTTATAAGTCGATCTCCTCGTCGCGGGAGCCGGTGATTGCCCCGACGAAGGTGTCGCTGATGCTACTGCCATCGCCATCGTACTACATGAACCACAACGCCACGTTCTCCATATGATGTGATGGCTCCACCACAAGCGACCGAGACCGTTCGACGACCGGCGTCTGCACTTGCATGGGTGGAGCTTCGTGCATGAACATTATGGTCCGTATCACCCTCTTCCATAGAAAGAGCAACACCACCACCACCATCCATCTCCTGACTCCATCAAGAACACCAACTACGATGCCGGTTATCTCTCTCATACGGTGAGCGATTGACTGTCGTTGTTGCCAAAGTTGGTCGCCCGCCTAGCCATGAGAAGGAGAAGGAGGAAGCGGAGGAGGGGGAGACAAAGAAGACTAAGTGAACAAAACGGATAAGAGGGAGAAGACGGAGCAACGCGGGAAGAATAATGCTTGACGACGTTTCTTGGATGAACGAGGCAGGACATGTGAAATTCCAGTCTGCACAGATATGCACACTCCAATTCCATCTTTCTTGCTACTAAAACTACACAATATTCCACACACAAAGGGATTGACATCATATTTGGAGGTGCACGTACGTAAGAGGAAGTCAGTTCCACCGTCCACCCTATTAAAAGACACTACTGATCTTTTTAGGCTATGTTTGGTAGTGAATTATTTCGAAAACACTGTTGCATTCTGGCACGATATTGGACTGTCCATGGAGAGTACACTTAAGGTAGGAGTACAACGTTCTATACACATTCGCTAAAGAACCAGCCGGCATGTTCGGTTGCATCTTGTAGGGCAAACAACACATGGCAGGTTTAGCTATTCCAACCCCTCTCTCTAGCGGCACACATACAGTTTGAACCGCCCAACACAGTAGGGGTTATTACTTCCTTTGTAGCTCAACATATGTACTCTTTACCGGCTTATGCATTATAGCACAAGACTTTACAATTCAATCTGCTTTATATACTCATCACCAATATATTGCAGGGTTCATTATGACAGGGGGCAATAATCGGTTTCACTGCTGGTCTATAAATCAGACCAGGGAGAATGTTATTCCATTCCCTCAACATTGGCTAAATTGGAAGGTCAAGCAAATTGAGAGAAATTGAGCGCTTTAACTTAGCTATGTTGGCACGCCAGGGGCAGCGGTTGATCAAACAACCGGAAGCCTTTTGTGCGCAGATATGAAAGGTTTTCCCTTGATGGAGGCTAGAAAGGGCTCTTTTGCTTTTTTTACTTTGCTTTGAGAAAGGCATAATATGGAATACATGAGTGTCGATGAAGATATGCAGTTGCAGCGATGCAACCTTAACTAACAACTTTTATGGACGCGCGCGGGGGGGGGGTGCGGATGCGCTCGATGGACCTGGTGTGAGCACCCGAACTAGCTGTTTGAAATACCCATTATGTATACAACCACGATCACATGATCAGTGTGTCGTGAAACATAACTAAACTGATATCAAAATTTACATCAATTATATTGCTGAATTTAAAATCTTACACATAAGGTCATTAAGACCAAGTCTTACAACAACACTAAACGAGCAAAAGCCAAACAAATAGCAATAGAAACTCCGGTAGTAGCGTCGGGCCCAAGTCACTGTGCCTTAACAAAACATGCAGCTGACCAGGTATAAGATTATAATATAGTTTCTTGCATAACTTTCCATGGTTGGTTATGCTATTTCTTGTTCGTCGCTTTAATTCTTAAAGCAGTTAAACAGAAATTTGTACTAAAACTACACATTTAGAAAACTTCGACACACACCGAGACACCGAGAAACTTGCGTGTTCGATAAATAGGGGGAAACCTTGTGTTATTGGTTCTCATTATATATTCATTCCATATTAGTATCAAGATAACGCACAATTGCATAGAGGCGACACCTTGGTAAAGGGGCCAAATACGGAGAGAAGTTAGCGATGGACATGAAGTAAATCTATCATTTTGTTCTTGTGGTTACCAAATCCGCTGCATTGTGCTAGTTTGTCTATTACAGTGCGCTTTTAAGACTTCGGTGCTCGTGTACCGCGTGCATTTGTTTTTCAAAGTTTATGATTTTTCGCCGATTCGCAAATTCAATGCGCGGTGGCGGATTTAGGCTCAAATTCTTACGCTAGTGCGCCTTTTACAAAAATACAGGGAATCCTCCTCGTTTTGTCGATTGTAACGTGATTAGAGCATCTCCAACCACAATGGTCAAATTTGGCCCCCAAACTGTCCGCGGACACGTCTGGGCGTGTCCGCGGACAATGACCGGACCGCCCATAAAAGTGGTCTTCTCCAACCATGTAACTCAAAGTCTTCTCAAAATGTGGGGTCATTTGCATGTGATTGGTGAAGAAGGAGAGAGAAGAATCAATGAAGGACAAAAAAAAAGGAAAACAAAGAAAAAGCTGTCCGCCCGGACGCGTCCGGTCGCCCCAAACCCTCCCCACATATGAGCTGGGTTTGGCGGTTGCCGGACAGCCCGGACGTTTGGGCTGATTTTGGGGGAGGCGGTTGGGTGCATGTTTTTAGCCCAAATCGTGTCCGGGCTGTCCGCCCGGACGTTTGGGGCAGTTTGGCAACTCCGGTTGGAGATGCTCTTAGTTGGCCAAATTTGTACGAGCTCTCACATTTCGACACGAAATGCACTTTCGCGAATGGATTCCACCGATTAGGGCGAGCTTAACACGACATGAGCGCGTGCACGGTGCAATTGAGAAAACAAGATTTGAAAACTTACCTGACAAGATGGTTAGGAGGGTGGTTGTACCTCCAGCCCATCAGAGTTCAAACCCCAGGTTTGATACTGGTGTTTCTCATTTAGGCGGAATATTCTTCAGTGGGAGGCGACTTTCCCGTGGACAGCGAGACGCCTGTGGTGACTTCGTCAATCTGAAGACTCGATCCGCCGGCTCAGTCTCTCAGAGGTGCTCATAGGGGTAGGGTGTGCGTGCATACGTGTGGGCATGTGTTCTTTGGGGGTGAGTGTGTGCACGTGTGTACGCAGGGGCGGGCCACCAGGGGGCGAGGTGGGGCGGCCGCCCCCCTCAACTTTTGCAAAAAAATTGACTATACGTAGTCTATATCGAGTATACGTGAACGGAGGGGAGAAAAGAAAAAGAAAAAACTGGCAGAACCAGGCAACCAGCACGACTCGTCCGTCTCGACCAGGTCCGTCGCTGTGCTCTGTCGATCTCCCTTGCGATTCCCCAATCCCCTGCTCGCTCCTCGCCTCCGCCCCCCTGCTCGATCCGCCGCCGCGGCGCTGCCCCCCAGTCCGTCGCTCCTCCCCTGCTCGATTCCCCAATCCCCAACTCGCTCCTCGCCTCCGCCCTGCTCCCTGCTCGATCCGCCGCCAGCCCGCCGCGGCGCTGCCCCCCAGTCCGTCGCTCCTCCCCTGCTCGATTCCCCATTCCGGCGCTCCCCCCAGCCGTTCGCCCCAGTCTGGTTCGCCCGTGACTCGCGCGAGTTGCGCTGCCGCCGGCCACCGGCGATGGACGGAGAGGTGGAGCCAGATTGGGAAGCTCTTGTAGAAGAGATTGAGGCATTTGAGTTGGAGAATCCAGAGGAAGCTGCAGAGCTCGCAACGGGAATGGCGGCATCCAAAGCTCGAAATTGCAGGCGGAGACGCGACGACGCCAACGACCAGCAACAGCAGGGAGGGGAAGAGCAGGTTATTTCTCCATATTTTGCATGTTTCATATCCATTGTTGTCGGGGACTGATGTTGATTTGTTGTAGACTTGTAGCAAAAATCTCAATTTTTGTTGTCTACTTTTACAGGTAGTGTTCTTGTTCATGAAGTTTTTGATCTAGCAAATATTGTTGCTGATCCTGCACTTCGAAGACCAATTGAAGAATTTGGTACTCAAGAAATCAGGGATAAAATGAGAAGGGCATATTTGTTGAGAGGTCCGAGTCATTTGATTGGCCATACTTTTCCCAAGACAAAAGTTGGGGCAGATTGGAGAGCATTCTTAGATACATGGTATGACAAATTTGATTGGTTAGAGTTATTGTGGAGAAAGATGCTGCATATTGTTTCCATTGCTTTCTTTTCAAGTCTGCAAGCACTAGTATACATTTTGGACATGATGCTTTCACAAAATCGGGGTTTAAAAATTGGAAGAAAGGTCCATCTTGTTAGCACAACTACAACTTAATGGTAAGATATTATCCTATAAAAAGCTAACAATGTTACTATCCATGTGCTACTATTTAGACTCACAAATTTGTCATATGTTATAGGTATCATATGGTGGCTGCCAATTGTCCAATTCAAATTGCAGTAATCCATGTTAGTAGTTTTAGAGTTCTTTTTATGTCATTGGTAATGTACTTTATGAGTTACAAATATTTGAATCTCCATTAACCTTTTATTATGTTGAATAGACTCGTTTTTTTGGCTAAATTTTTTTTTAGACCTTATGTGTTCGCTCCCCCTCGTCTCAATTCCTGGCTCCGCCGCTGTGTGTACGTGAGAGTCTTGTACTGTGTTTGGAAAAAAAAAGAGAAAACAAGATTTGCAAGTCACCGCGTGCTACTTCAAAACTTACGTATGAATCTACCTCAGGCTCAGCACAACGTCGAGCCTTGGCGAGTTCGCGTCGATCATCCGTCGTCAACGGCGATTCGAGCATATGGCAAAGGAAAAGGATACGCGAAAAGGCACAAAGCCGACAACCTAGATACGCCGACGACACCCACCTTCAACGACTCCACCACCACCACGCGCAAAACGAACCCGAATCAATCCCACCAGCCAATCCCTCTCGCCCCTCTCTCCTCCGCCCGCCGCCGGCGAGATGATGATGCTCGTCAACTGCTCCGGCTGCCGCACGCCGCTGCAGCTGCCGGAGGGGGCGCCCTGCATCCGCTGCGCCATCTGCGGCGCCGTCACGCACGTCGCCGCGCCCCCCGCCGCGCATGGCCCTGGCCCCCTAGCCGGCCCCGCACGGGGCCCGCCGCCGCCGCCCGCGCACGGCCGGAAGCGCGCCGTGATCTGCGGGATCTCCTACCGCTTCTCGCGCCACGAGCTCAAGGGCTGCATCAACGACGCCAAGTGCATGCGCCACCTCCTCACCACCCGCTTCAGCTTCCCCGACGACTCCATCATCATGCTCACCGGTATAATCTCACTTCCACAGTCTTATTATTATGCAGCTTGATTTGCAGATTCCCCATTCCCGTATCTAGGAGGCTTTGCCAGGCGAAGCGATTGTTTTCCATCTGTCGTTATGCTTAGGGTATGGCTGAATAGGGGAATCGGGGACGGCTTGAATAGGGGAAGGCTTTGCGTTTGGACTCATTAGCTGCATGCTAGCTATTTAACTCCATGTGACCTGTAATGAATATGCAGCGGGACAAATGGGGCATGCGAAGAAAGAGTACTTGTGTTATTGGCTTATTGCGAGGAAATGGTATTTGTGTTATTGCTATTAAAAGGGTCTATCAGAGTATGATGCTAGTGGCCTGTCATTGGGGTCACATCAACGAGTGCTTCATCCAATTTCATCGGAAAGAAATTAAACTAGTTCAGCTGCTATTTTTTCTTCAAAAGCGCCCAAATATTGGTTTGACTATTTGGAATGATGTGTCACACTGCTTATGTTGAGTTATGTTCATCGAGATAAGACCGGAGGATGGTTTGATCCACTAATATTCTCATCAGTCATGAGCTTTCATTTTACACTTTGTTGGTGATATGCGCCAACCTAATCTAGTGAAATGCAAAGGCTCATTGCTTTATTTTGTTTTTGGTATTTATACAGTCTGTTCTTACAAATATCATAAGTAGTTGTAGAAAAGGAATTGCTATTCCATAGGTGGGAACTGTCCAAATTGAATCTGCAAGTTTAGATTTTTTGTGTGTGTTAAACGTCAATTCTTCAGTCCCCAAACATAATGTTAACTTTGTCGTACTTAATGATGATACTTTCTTTATATCCGCCATACTCCTACTACCGAACTCTTAATCTATATGTAAAGGCTGCATGCTTCTGGTTTTACTTGTTTTTAAGCAGCCACAATGCATCATGCGCAGTATAAGAATTTCGTAACCAAACTAGGTGCACAGACTTAGACCTATAATTGCAAAGAATATTCTCATACTATGATGTGTTGTTACATTCGATAGAGACTAGTAAGCTGGTAATGTAAGCTTTTTTTTTATTGGTAAACTCTATGGTATGTGCCATCAGTTTTCTAATGATTTCTGCTGGCACTTTTAACTCCTGGAACCGCAATAACCTGATGCATTTGTCACTTTCTTGCTTTGCAGAAGAACAAACAGACCCTTACAAAATTCCAACAAAGCATAACATAAGGATGGCCATGTACTGGCTTTTACAAGGTAGTCAACCTGGAGACTCTCTGGTGTTCCATTATTCTGGCCATGGAGCACAACAAAGAAGCTACAGTGGAGATGAAGTTGACGGGATGGATGAAACCTTCTGCCCATTGGATTTTGAGACGCAGGGAATGATTGTGGATGATGAGATAAATGCTGCGCTTGTTAGACCACTTCCTCACGGTGCTAAACTTCATGCACTCATAGATGCTTGCCACAGTGGGACTGCACTTGATTTGCCGTTCCTCTGCAGAATGAGCAGGTTCTTTCATCTCCCGTGTACTGTCTTGTGCTTGGCATGAGAAATCACTTTTTTTGTCGTAAAATTGAATCTTATTACGCCAAGAGATTTGTTACCTGACTATCCTTTCCACAAATGATATCATGTTGGTCTAATTGTATTTAAGCCCATGATGATATGTTTTGGCTTATTGGTTATTTTTTTTATTGGAATGCCATTTAAAGACAACACCAGTGAGCGAAAGTTTCTTTCGCTAACTATGTCACTGACCCACTGTCTGTAGCTGACCTGTTACTACATCCCTAAAGTACCGAATCAAGTGTTATGCAATTGTCACTTGTTTTTTAGTGCCATATTCTTATTACACAATGAGTTTTTTTTCACATCATGCTCGATTGCAGCAATTTCAACATGATTGCTCAGCAAAACTGTCCCCCATGTATCAGGTGAAAAATTATCTAGCCTAGAATAGCTATGTGCCTTTTGGAGGCTAAACTGTAGTATTATGCTTCGTTTCGATTCGGTGAATGCAGTGTGACTAGCATAGATGTACAGAACATTCTATAAAAAAGCAAGGGGGGTAGGGCATGTTGCTTTTCTCGGGTACTTGCGACTTTGTATGGACTTGCTTGGCATGTTGCTTTATTTATAAAGCGGGGCGAAAGCCTGTTTCGAGGAACATTCTATTATATTTATATGATGGACCGTATCTACAGCTAAGATTTCTTATCCATTTTGATACAGGACTGGGCAATATGTATGGGAAGATCACAGGCCACGGTCTGGTGTCTGGAAAGGAACTAATGGTGGGGAAGCTATTTCATTTAGCGGTTGTGATGATAATCAGACATCAGCAGATACTTCAGTAAGTTCTGATCTGATTCATTTATTTGCTGTAATTTTTTTGTTACTGTAATGTATATGTGCTATTCTTCTGCAACCATCAGGCGACTTTGTTTGAAAGACAGTTTTTTGCGTGAATTCCTTTTGGCAAATCATGCCTTCATGCAATTTTTTACTATTTTCTTACTAAGGTTTGTTTTACTCTGCTTTGATATGTGATTCAATTGGAATTTTCCCTCTCAGGCCTTATCAAAGATCACTTCGACTGGTGCAATGACATTTTGCTTCATCCAAGCTATTGAACGTGGCGAGGCTGCTACCTATGGGAGTATCCTGAACTCCATGCGTTCGACAATACGGAACACAGGAACTGGTGCTTCAATGGCTGGAGGTGGTGCGGTTACATCTCTCATTTCAATGCTTCTCACTGGGGGGAGCGCTAGTACTGGTGGATTGAGACAGGCAAGTTCTGGGGATTGGCTTATGCGTCTCAGTATATTCTCTGCAAATCCGTATTTTCTTTCGTTTTGGCATAATAACGTGCGCAATCACTTGGGAACATTTCTTTTCAGTTGTGTGGTACCATCTTGTCAGTTTGGCAACAATACTGACTGCTCTTTCTACTCCTGCAGGAGCCGCAGCTAACTGCATGTAGTACATTTGATGTGTATGCGAAGCCGTTTTCGCTCTGATACGGTTGTGGTCTTCTCCACTGCGTTCTATGATTCTATCATGAGTCCCATTTTAAACTATGATGCACAGATCACTGATAAATGGCTCCTCCATTTATAGAGCTAACTTAGTGTGTATCATTTGATGATCATATTCAGATTAGAGTGTTTGTGGCCTTCCTTTGGATTGTTCCCAATGCGAGGGGTTGCCATTCTTCTGTCATCCAGACCACATAATAAGTTATAGTGCATGGATCGAAAAGATTCCTGGTTAATCGACAGTTTATCCTTCTTATTCATATCCCTTTTCTTTCTCCATTTGATTTGATTTGATTTTTTTCTTAGGGCCTTTGGTTGCATTTTGTCATCATGTTTCTTTTCGAGCTATGCATTCTATCATCATCTGAAATGCGGGCAAATATGATTTGGCACACGTTAGCGGGACCAACGGGTGTGGAAACATAGCCAATTTGGACCATCGTTGACCCAATGTGCTACCACAGTTGGGAGATGTACGCTGACACGCCTCAGAGTGATCATTTGTTCACTAAAACTACTGGCGCATGTTTCAAGTTATTCGATTGCACTTGTTCTATGTTTTTCTAACGATGCATCATATCTTTTTGTTGGTATATGAGTAAAATATAGTTTCACCAATGTTAAAAAATATATTTGGTTAAACTGTATTTCAATTCTAGCCCACAACAGATTTATAAACTAAAATGTTTTTCAAATATACATATGGACTGGACATATTTTTCCTAAGTCCTAAATATCCTCCCCTTCCCGGTGCCTCTCTCTCTCTCTAACCCGTGGGGCTCACAAGGCATGTTAGAAAAATTCAGTCAAGTTGGGACCATGGATATGAGAGGTCTTTTTGTCGTGTAGCTCAAGATCGTTTTCTCTCTAAAAAAAAAAAGAAAATTGAGCAAGATCGACCTGTCATCCGATTGCAGTTGTATCTTTGGATGGGTTGTATATTCTGTTTACAGTTTTTTTCCATGGCTGTTTACAGGTAAATACATCTTTGTTTCAAGGGAGGTGCTTGGGAATGGGGAGAAGAAATTGAACATGAGGATCCACATCCACCGGGACAAGAGGAGAATAAGTACAACTTACCTCAAAAAAAAAAAAAAAATGTTGTTCGGATCAAAGGAAAGAAATAGGCCAATCAAGCGCTTAGTTTAATTTCTTTCCAGCAAGATTATTTGGAATTGTTATTAACACGGGTGACATCACCTTTCGTGTTGCACAAGAGAATAGAGAAATGCAGATGCAGGACGGGTACAATGGGTATAAAAGTAGTGCAAAAGCTTACTTGTGACCCGAGTTAGCTGACAAAGGCTGCAAAAGAAGACCCGATCGAGTTGACTCGAGTAGATCATCAATATATGTTAGTTTAACATATAATATACTATTTTGCAACAATACTCTTGTTAGGATAGTTTTCGTAGCGGTAGGTTTTCTTCCCATAGTGGGCGTTCGAGAGCAAATGTCGCACAGAGCGCTTCCTATTAAGGTGCCGGACCACGTCTGTTTTATTTCTTCATGTCCTCTAGTTGTATATATGTCGAACACATTTAAGAGAAACTTGGAATGGTGTCATTAGAGAACACTTAAAAAGAGTCCGAACGAAGCATGTTTTTAATGGGAGGGGACATATGCCCCCCTATACTCCTAGAATAAATCTGTAAAAGGTATTACTAGTTCAAGTGAATTTTGTTGCTGGAGACATGAAAAATTAGAGTTAGTGATGTGAAAATGCAATTCTGGCGGCGCCGCTTGTTACCGGTCAAGCATCCACCGTTAACTTCCTCAAGATTCACGCAACGGGCATACGCGAGAGCGGTATAGATTGATTTTTTTTTTGCACGAAACTTAGGAGCTTTATTACTTGACAATCAACCTCTTATAATCAGCCAAATTCAAAAAAAAAAACCTCTTATAATCAGCCAGCAGGCTGTCGACTAGAAAGTCTGGGCTAACATCTAGCCAACTATCAGTCCTCTGAAGCGTACAAGCACGCCTCGCACAAATGTGTGCAGGACTATTATCAAAACGACTAACATGCTGAACTGAAAAGGAAACAAAAACAGAAGACAACTCCTCAACTTCTTGAAGAATAGGCGCGGCAACTGAACGACAATCACCTCGCGACGACCAGAGGTTAACGACCTCTAAGCAATCCGTTTCGATGACCACATGCGAGAAACCACGCAGCTGGGCAAAAACAACACCTTCTCGCACCGCCAACAATTATTGACCGGTACAAAGCTGTAAATGGGATAGTATTCTTTCGGTATTAACATAGTTGGCCCCACGCACCGCATTAAACCGTCGGCCGCACTGACTACTTGTCTGCATCGCTCTCTCCGCTTCCTATTCGCTAGTTCCAGCGGCGGCCGCATAGCTTCTCACCGGCGTTCTCCATACCTCCGGTCGGATGAGGCGTGCGAGGTGACGGAATCGGAGAGGTAGCCACCTCCATTTCCAGACGATGACAGCCCCCGTGCCGCCGCCACCGCCCCCTTCATCTGTGTTCCCTCGGCGAACGCTTGTCCTGCTCCGCCGCCACATTCTTCATACCTGGTTAGTTATTCGATGCCGTAGTCTTCTCACTCATGATTCGTGAGCTGGGGTTATAGACTATGTTGCAGTTGTAGGCGTGGAGTAGCAGTAGATTTGTGGGACATGGAACGGGTAGTAGATTTGGGCGAAGTTCATGGAGCAGTGGCTCCAGTAGATTTGGGGGGGGGGGGGGGGGGAGGGGAATGATGAACTAGGGTTCCTCCAGTAGATTTGGGGTTAAGGATAGCATACTGAATTTCATATAATTTGTCCACTTAACATTGGCTGAAAGTTAACTATTTACATCAGTAGAAGTAGTCTGAAATCTGTGGTCTACATGTATGTGGGGTGATTGCAGTTTTCAGTTGTAGTTTTAGAGTTCGGCGTACTAATTTTATATTAAATCTTACAAGCATTGTTGTCCGAAGGAGATTGATGACAGTTGACAGTGTACCTTTAGATTGTCAGTAGAAGTGGTTTGAAATTGTGGTTTGTATTGTGTAGTGGTGATATTCGGCACGCTGATTTTATTTGGTGTCTTCCAGTTCGTCAATCAAATGGAGGGGGAGGACGTCGATGATCCTACAGGACCCGCAAGTCTCCTAGATTTGCATTGAGAAAAGTAACGGCGAGGAAGCAAAGCTCCATTGACCATTCTTCGACAAATGAGACAGAAGAGTCGAGGCCATCGAAGAAGAGGAAGAGGACTGGGAAGGAGACGATTCATTCTCCTCCAAAAAAAGCTCAGAAGAAAAAACAGGTAAGAATTAAGTTCAATTTTACTGGACAGGAACTATATGTGTACTGGCCCATAGTTTTATATACTATGTCATATACGCTGATTTTGTTCTCACTGCTATGTTGTCTGCCCGTTCCATGTCCCTCTCCCTGTCGTACTATACCCCGGATACATCAGCAGTAGCCACTGTTTAATAAATAAGTTAAATTTACTGGAGTACTATGAATGGAGATACGGGAAAGGTTAACCTAGAGAATATATTCGGAGAAAATAATTTATGACAAGGTAAACTTTTGTTTTGCGCTGAAAAAACCCAAACCAGCACATATTACTCTTCTACCAGCTGCTTCTAATTAGGAATTTTAGGCACCCCTGAGCCTCAATTTATAGATAGGTCAAGTGTGTTCGAATTTATACTTTAGCCTATAATCACAAAATAAGATCTATAATAAATATGCACGCGTATTATATACGATATGTGTACTGACCCATAGTTTTATAGATGATGTCATATACGCTGATTTTGTCGTGGTTTTTATGGTCAGGTGGGATACAAGTGCTGCCCACAGATGCTTTACGATTTGATACAAGGGTTGGTTGATGATCAGAAGAAATGGGTTGAAGAACTTGGATTTGGTGCTCTGTTGCTAATGAAGGAAGTTAGGATTCCTAAGGCACTGACGCTATGGTTGATTGACCAAGTTGATTGGAAGAGGAAATGCCTCTGTATTAGGGGCAGACGGTTTTACTTAAAGGATTGGATTTCCGGCGCATTAGACTTAACCAATGGGGAGTTGAAAGTACCACTTCCCAAGTCAGGCCGAGGCAAATCGAAAATCAGAAATCCTACGAAACAAGAGAAAGAGTATAGAGCAGCTGATGTAGGGCGTGGAAATAAGGTTAAGGATAGCATAACAGAACTTTTGGCAGAAACAGACATGGTGAAATTCAAGAAGCAGTTTATGTTGGTATTGCTTTGCATTTATCTTGCTCCAACAAGTGGTCACTTTATCAACAGGAGTTACCTAGCAGCTCTGGTCAATATTGACCAGGTGAAAGACATGGACTGGTGTGAGTTCGTGGTGAATTATCTCGTTGATGGCATTAGGGACTATTTGGACTCCCCTGCTGCTAACGTCAACGTTCACGGTTGTGTCCACCTCCTATGTGTAAGTCTGAATCATCCAAAGCAACTATATTTTGCTAGAGTCAACATAGCGCTAACATTTTTCAATAATTGTTTTGATGCAGTTGATGTACATCGACATTGTGAAATCCAACAGATCAAAGTACCAAAAGGGATTACACGTGTCCAATGTGTAACAACTGAACTGATGGATCTGCTAGAATCCCTAGATATGAAGATTGATCGGAACAATGTTCCATCATTTGGTAATTTGGAGGTAACATTGTTTTGGATGGACGTCGAGATTACACATTCTTGTATATGGTGACCAAGTATTTTATTCTCACTGCTATTTTGTTGGAATTTCAGATCAATCCTGATATTGTCTCAGAAGAAACAGTTTCTGATGAGAACGAGCCGGCGTCAAGAGTTGCTAACAGCAGTAGGATATCCATTCCAGATGGACTTCCCAAGCCCAAACGCAAAATGAAGCAGGTTTTTAACGCGTGTCAAATATTTGTACGATTCTATCATATTTAGAACGCTATACATATGGTGCTAATGTGGTTTTGCATCTGTTTCCAGACCGGAGTTAATGCGGTCAACTCATCGAGACGCAAAAAACAAAAGATGGGTACGAATGACAAGGTAAATGTGCGTTACCTCGTTGACGTCGACGTACTATGTGCCAACACGGTCGCACGCTCACCGGACTTGCATAAATGTGGGCGATATGTCAATTGCATATAAGAATTTTAGAGCATCTAGTTTATTCCTTCTGGAATCGGTAATACTTGTGTGTGTTGCATTATTTCACATGTCAAGCACATTGTAAACATACAAATATCTGTACACTGATATAGAAACACCTAAAACACAAACGGTCACTTCTGACACATACAAAACTACACATAGATGTTTATGTAAGACAGTTCTAATTCAAAATGTGTACGCGTGGGCGATATATCAGTTCCAGATTTTGGAGGAGAAGCAACATGTTTCCGTTTGTCCTCTGTTTTTTTTTTCCATTGATTTCCAATAGCCATTGCCGAAATCATTGGACGAAATCGAGGATGCTTACAACATTAAAAGAAATAAAATTTATCAGAAATTTTATGGGAATCTCAGTGCCAGACTAAAAAAGCTTGATAAAAGGAGGAAAGATGCCACGGAGGCCTTCATGAAAAGTCAGTTGGAAGAGCAGAAGGTCAGAATTACTGATGCAATATCAAGCGGCACATCTCAGCGTGAAGACGCGGAGAAAAGAGATTCAGATACCAACATTGACAATGGCTTATTGGGCACCTCACAAGGAAGTGGGCGGTCGCAAAGTGGCAATGGAGATGTAGACGGGCAGTCAAATGTCATGCTGCCTATCTTTAAGTCTCCAATAGAAGGTGCAAAGGATGGTGATTTGCAAAAAGAGACAGTTGTTGAATCTGAAATCAACAACATGATTGTTGACGGTCGTACAGATACTTCCAATTCGGTATCTGAACGACCAATTTGCCAAGCCACAAACAATATTGATCAATGCTCCGGGTCAACTGCTGATTGCGTCCAAACAAAGAAAGATAACTTGTCTGTTCAGGAAAAGCCGTCTACCCCAGTAAATAATGGTTTAAGTGAAGTAAGTCACAACTCACCTGAGTCCGCTCCGATGCGGCGATGCCAGATTGTGTGAGGTCACCACCCAAAACAGTTGTTCTGCCAATTGATGCAACCGAGCTTGGTAACACATTGGCAGTGGGCACTTGTGACGATGTTCTGCGTGAAGTTTGCCAGATGGCTGTTGAAGCAAGCTCTGAGGCACTATCAATGGCCGCCAAAGATAACCAGCCGGAATCAGCTGTGGATGTCAATACGCTTGGAGCTGTGATACTCACTAACGAAAAGTTGCAAAACTCAACTTCTTCCCAGGCCGGTGAGCATAGAGATAATTCTAGAGATATGAATGCAATGGAAGAACAAGATGGCTTGCCCAGGAACCAGGTTAATGAGAATACCACCCAACCATGCATTGATCAACCTCAAGGTGACCCACCAATTTCTGAGGACAGCTTAGGCATCACCACCATGCAAATTGATAATCCGGACGGCCAGCAACCACTCTGTATATCAATAGGCGATGAGGCATTGGATGGCAACCAGAAGCAGGACTCAAATAGAGTCATCCCTGATGGAATGCATTCTGATGCCCAAAATCAGCTTGAATTAGAAAGTAGGGATATGTCTGAACCTGCCAAAGACAACGTGCATGACGAGCAGTTGATCTTCATATCACCTAGTAAGTACACGTAAATTTTAAGCACTTTACACAATACATTTTTGCATCAAGGTTATACCCAGAAGTTAACATTGTTAATTCCTTTTCCAGCATACACATTTGAAGAACTCGAAGTTAACGAGTCACCAAACATCTCCACACCATCTGCGCCGCGTGACATGCTGAACGTTGTTCCTCTAACAACCGCCATCCCAGATGGGCAAATTTTCGTAAATGCAGGAAGTGTGAATACAGCAGTCAAATCCCGTCCGAAACGTATTCACAAGAATGAGCACATGATAGAAGGTATTGCGGAGTGTGTGAAAGGCACGACCAAGGACAAAGCTGCTATAAACAAAACATACACCGAGCATGTTGAGAACAAATCTCTCAACATGACGGTGTGATGAGAGGTGTTTTTTCTCCCCGCACCCCTCCACCAAATCATGATTGTGTTCACCAATGAATGCTTTTATGTACCACGAGGAATCATCACTTTTTGAAAGACGTATCATTGCTTTGCAGCCACACCTAGTAGTTGACAGTTTTGTTTCACAGCCAGCACCCTGTGAGAAAACATACAGTGTTGTGATGGAGTTCTGTCTATATAAATACAAAATGACAGCTGAATATAATCCAGGTGTTGTAAATCACCTCTCTCTGGCATTTGTATTCCTGAAGAGTTCTTACACCTTTTGTGTTTGTGTAGTTGTCTCCATGATACGTCCAAAACGTATCTACTTTTCCGAACACTTTTGCTATTGTCTCTCCTCTAATTTGCATGATTTGAGTGGAACTAGTACGAACTAACGCTGTTTTCAGCAGAATTGTTTTGGTGTTTCGTTTTTTGCAGAAACTAATATTCCCTCAGAAAATTCCCGGAAAATTGGAAAAAGAGTTTTTGACTCAAAAGACCCACGGAGCAAGGAGGACGGACGAAGGGGCGGCCCACAGCCACCAAGCGGGCCCACGGCGCGGGTGAAGCCTTGGCCGCGCCGCCAGGTCGCTTGCTCCCCTCGTCCGTCGATTCGCGATGCCCTCTGGGCTACTTAAAGCCTCTGACCTAAAAACGTCGGGACGGAACTCTTTCGGACGAAACACACACCCGAGCTCCGCCGCCATCGAAACCCTCGCTCGGGGGTCTGCAACTCCGTTCTGGCACCCTGCCGGGACGGGGATTCGGAGGAGATCATCGCCATCGTCATCACCAACGCCTCTCCATCAACCATCCATGATTCCCCCATCCATGTGTGAGTAATTCCCGCTGTAGGCTGAAGGGGATGGTAGGGATTGGATGAGATTGTTCATGTAATAGATGTCAGATTGTTAGGGCATGGTGCCTAGTATCCATTGTTAGTGCTATTTATCGTTGTTGCAACTTGTTGTGCTTAGTGCTTGACACTTAGGGCCCGAGTGCCATGATCTCAGATCTGAACATGTTATTGAATCATGAGTATAATTATGTTTTGGATCATATCTGCAAGTTGTATACACCTGTCGTTGTCCGGAACCCGAGGCCCCAAAGTGACAACAATTGGGACAACCGGAGGGGATGGCTGTGACTTGAGGATTACGTGTGTTCACGGAGTGTTAATGCTTTGCTCCGGTACTTTATTAAAAGGAGTACCTTAATTGCCAGTAGTTTCCCTAGAGGCCCCGCTGCAAACGGGCTGGCAGGACAAAAGATGTTGTGCAAGTTTCTCATTGCGAGCACGTACGACTAAATACGGAACACATGCCTATGTTTGACTAGTACTTGGATGCTTTATTATTATCTACCTGCAAATGCCCTGTGTTATGACTATTACATGAGCTATCTTATCCATGCAACGCCCGTACATCCGTCCCTATGCCTACAGTATTTTAATCCTGCTGTTTACCGAAATCACTACTGCTGTCTTCGTTACACTGTTGCTACTGTTACTTCACTACTACTGCTGTTATATCACCGTTGCTACTGATAAATTGTGTCGAGCAAGTTTACTTTCAGGTGCAGCTGAACTGACAATTCATCTGTTAAGGCTTATATTTATTCTTTGGCTCCCCTTGTGTCGAATCAATAAATTTGGGTTTTACTTCCCTCGAAGACTGTTGCGATCCCCTATACTTGTGGGTCATCAAGACTATTTTCTGGCGCCGTTGCCGGGGAGCATAGCTTTATTTATAAGCTCATCTGAAAGTGATATTATTCGCTGCAATTCATTTATCATGGGGAAAGCTCTTGATAAGAAGGTGGCCATATTGCCATCCACTACAAGGAAAGGTACAACTCTAAACACCGCTGCTGCTCTTGATTCACCGTCTGTTATTAATAGACTAGTTACACCACCACATGTGCCTGTTTCACGTGTTATTACTGCTGGATCTGAAAATACCTCTGATGAAGTTGATGATGCTTCTACTGTGCTTAGTGAAAGTGGTTCGTTAGGTGCTTTCCTAGATGCTACGATTGCTAGGTCTAGACAAACTGAAAATACTGAAATACCTGATGAAAATATTATTACACCTGCTGATTCACCTGAGTCTAGAGAGCGTCCTAGTGATGATTTCGAGGAGGACTATGTTGAATTTGATGATGAATTCGTTGAAAAGTGCATGAACCACGATTCTTTTAAAAATGCTGAGGAAATGAGAAATTTTATTGAAAAACATGCTGTTAATTATAAACTCTCTCCTGATCCTAAGTTTGCAACTTCACCTATAAATATAAGAGATAAAGATTATGATTTTTCTGTGGATTTGTCTCTTATATCTGTTGTTGAGGATGAACCTTTTCGGGGTGCTGAAAATGAAAGTGTTGTAGAACACATGAACAAGCTTTCTTCTTTAAGTAGTTTGTTTTCTGATGATATTAAGAAACGCAGTTACTTTGTTACTAAAATATTTCCTTTCTCATTGAAAGATGATGCTAAAACTTGGTTTGGTAATTTATCTCCTGGTTCTATTAGAAGTCCTTTAAGCTTGATTGATGTTTTCTTCCAGAAATATTATCCTGCTAGTGCTCAACATGCTGCCTTGCAGAGAATTTTTAACTTCAAGCAATTACAGGAAGAAAACATGTCTGAATCTTGGACAAGGTTTTGCTATTTTATTAGGATTCGACCGGGACATCAACTAGCTAAAAATGAACTTCTTGATATATTCTATAATGGACTAACTGTCGAATCTAGGACCTACCTGGATAGTTGTGCTGGTTGTGTTTTCAGGAAACGAACTCCAGATGAAGCTGAGGAATTAATAACTAAGATAAGCCAAAATCATGAAGATTGGACTGTACCTGAACCTGCTCCAGTGCCCGCACCGAGGAAAAGAGGTGTTATTGAATTGAATGATGAAGGAATGAGAGAAGCCAAGAAATCTCTTAAAGAGAGAGGAATTAAATCTGAAGATGTGAAGAATCTACCTCCAATAGAAGAATTATGTAAGCCAATTCCTCACCCTTCTACAGTTGAGGTACACTCTCTCCAATATTTTAATTCTGGTGATGTTCCTTATCGTAAGCCTCCTGATCAATGCTTAGATGAATTTGATAATTTTATTGTTAAGCAGGAACATTTTAATATGAGAGTGCAAAATCATCTGTTAGAAAATTCTCGTATTATTAGTAATTTGCATGATGTTTTGGAAAGAACTGCTAATGATGTTAGAGGCCTTGTTAAACATCTTAATATGGTTCAAACTCAAATGGAGCAAATTACTAAAGTACAAAAAGATCTGCTAGCTAAAACCTCTAAAAATGATGATAAACATGCTTTTGGTATACAAACTAGAGGTGGTGCTTCCACTCAGGACCCCTTGTATCCTGAGGGACATCCAAATAGGATTGAACAAGACTCTCAATTAGCTAATGAACTTGGTACTTCTTCTAAGAAAAAGAAGAAGAAACATAAACATGTTGTAGAATCCTCTGAAACTGTTAAAGATAAAGAGCCTGTTAATGATCCTAATAGTATATCTGTCTCTGATGCTGAAACTGAAAGTGGTAATGAACATACTAATGATAATGATAAGAACAATGCCTCTGGAAGTGAAGAGGAACCTGAAAAGCTTTCTAAAAATAAAAGGTATACTAAAGAGGATTTTATTGCTAAGAAACATGGTAATGAGAGAGAACCTTGGGTGCAAAAACCAATGCCTTTTCCTAATAAGAAACATAAATCAAAGGAAGAAGAACACTACAATAAATTTTGTGAGTGGCTGAAACCTTTGTTTTTGCAAATTCCTTTGACTGATGCTATTAAGTTGCCTCCTTATTCGAAATATATGAAAGATATTGCCTCTAACAAAAGGAAGATTCCTGATGAGGAAATTTCTACTATGCTTGCTAATTATTCTTTCAATGGTAAGGTTCCAAAGAAGCTTGGAGATCCAGGTATACCAACTATTCCTTGTTCCATAAAAAATAATTATGTTAGAACTGCACTTTGTGATCTTGGAGCAGGAGTAAGTGTGATGCCTCTCTCTTTATAAAAGACTGTATTTGGATAAATTGATACCAACTGATATATCTTTGCAAATGGCTGATAAATCTACTGCTGTCCCCGTTGGTATATGTGAGGATGTTCCTGTTCAAGTTGCTAACAATTGCTTGATTTTAACTGACTTTGTTGTGTTGGAAATGCCTGAAGATGATAATATGTCTATTATTCTTGGAAGACCTTTTCTTAACACTGCAGGAGCTGTTATTGATTGCAATAAAGGGAAGGTTACTTTCAATGTCAATGATAAAGAGCATACTGTTTATTTTCCCAAGAAGCTGGATAAAATATATGGTGTTAATACAATTGCGAATTTTAGTACTGTCAAAGTGGGAAGTATTGATTGTCCTATATATGAAAGGCATAAAGAATATCAATTTATTATGGTTGGGACAATAGCTCTCAAAATGGAGGTAACATAATTGCTTGGTGGAATTCAAAAAAAATTATGACCTCTAAAATATTTTTGGTGGTAAGACTTGATCAACCTTGCCAACAAAAATATTTTAAATGCATAAAACTATGACCACCATGTCCTTCCTTCTTCTTGTTTATTTATTTATCTCTGCAATTTTGTTTCTATAAAATCATTATTTTTCTGCTATGCCATCTTCATTAAGTAAACTTTGGATTTACCCATTTTAAAGTTGTCGAAAGTTCCTTCAAAAATTGAATTAAAAATTTGTGCGTAAAGTGAGACCCAGTGGCACTAGTGGCTGACCAAGGGGACCCACCATGAGGGCAGGCGGGCCCACGGCACGGGTGAGCCCTTGGCCGCGCCACCAACCCGCCTGGGGCCCTCAGGGCACCCCACAAGGAGTCCTTCCTCCCAGTCCTTTCTCTCTCCCGAAAAATCGCTCCACCATAGTTCAAGCTCGCGTTCTTGCTGCTCTTGCTCGAGATTTTCGATCTCCTTCCTCAGCCCATTAATCTTGCTGAGATTTTAAGCTTTTGTTCCCTGGTATGAGACTCCTCCACTTATCCAAGTAGAATTTTGAATGGTTTTGTATTTCTTGAGTATTTAGCTACTGTAGGTGACTTGTTTAGGGAGTTTGCATGCTTGTTTTAGAGTTCAGTAGCTATTTTTGATGCATGGTTTAGTCCCCTCTTAAGTTCCTGTAGGGTCTATTGTGATTATTGTAGCTCAAATTCATTTTTTATGAGACTTGTTAAAAATTTCAGAAAAGAAGCATGAATAAGCTCAACCTTTCAAAGATATTTGGAAGGAAGAAATCCACCACTCCAGATACAAGGGCTTCACGTTCTGACCATCCCATGAGGCATTCCTACAATGAAGATGTTGAGTCACCGGAGCTCACTTTTGTAGGCCGTCTTGAAAAGGTGCATCCGTCGGTCTACCCTTGCCGTGAGTTTTTGAGTGCTGCAGGTATCTTGGAGGACTTTGATATATTAATCTCAAATGCAGGACTAACAACTTTCGTGCAGGATGAGAGTCCGCAGTATTTGAGACTAACTAATATTTTCGTGCAAAGTTTTAAGTTCACCGATGATGAATTTAATCCCAGAATTGATTTTATGCTTTACGACAAATCGTATGGGATGGAGCTTTTTGAGTTTTGCAGGGTTCTTGGTCTTCCTTGTGAGGGGATAACGAAGAAGATGCATCGACACATGAATCGCTCAACGCTCTCCATAAGGAGATTTGTTACGACGATTCACGAAATAAGATAAGTAGCATCCAGTTCCCTGCTGTGAGGTATCTTGCTTATTACATTGCTAGAGGAGTACTTGGGAGAGAGAACACTAGTGAGCTCACTATCCCTGACCTTGCTATTCTTGCTGCTGCAATTAATGGAGATAGAACTTTTAACATTGGTGCTTTAATTGCTCGGCGTATTTGTGCTAATGGTCCCAAGGGGACGATTTATGGAGGTATCGTTGCCTCACGTTTGCTTGCTAAGGAGGGTAGAGCAGCTAGTCCTGATGATGAGGAGCTCCGTGTTGATAGACTTGATTTTGATGCCATGAAAAAACACGGATTTTTACATAGGAATTCTAAATGGGATGAAATGTATTATCAAATTCAGTTTTTATCTCACCGCGAGCGCTCTGTCCGGCTGCCAGCACCCTTTTTGTTTGATAATGTTTCCAGGCGAGGGTGGTCTTTTTCGGAGGAGGAGCTGGACGCGTATCTTACGCCGCCCACCTATGCGGGCCCCCTCCGCCCCCGCAGCCTGAGGACGCCGCTGAGAGCAGCGCCCCGCAAGGGGGCATCTCCATGTACTACTACGGAGCACCCCCGTCCTATGAGGACGCGGATGGTAACTTCATCACTGATTGCCAACTTAGGCCAAAAGCCTAAGCTTGGGGGGGGGGGGGGGGGTACGCGTATGCCGACATCTCACTCATTTTCTGTTATAATATTTTGTCGGTTCTTTGTATATCCATGTTTCATTTTCTTTTAGTTGTTCCTTTTTGTATTCGTTTTTACTTTTTCAAAACCCCAAAAGACCAAAAATATTTCCTTTATTTCTCTATCTTTTATCTTCTGCACTTCGGATTCTAGTTTGTTTTATCTTTTTAATTTCGGTTTGATATTCAAAAAAATCCAAAAAGATTTCCTTATTTATTTGTTTCTTTTCTGCCTTGTTTTAAAAATCGAAAACCCAAAAATATTTGTTGCTCTCTTCTTCTGTTTTGTATAGTTTTTGCAGAGTTCAACAGACTTTCGTGACTCCACTTGGGGCTTGGTTATCATTTCATATCATTCAAGCCATGCAAGTGAAAGGCAATAATGACGATGTACTACAATCAGAATGTGGTGAGAGGCTGGTATGAACTCTATTTGTTTTTCATTTTTGTACATATACTTATCATATGAAAATGCTTAGCTTGTCATGGTATTGACTATGTTATTTAATGATTGCTTGGCAGTTCATGTCTTCTTATGATCAATACCAACTTGGTAATAATAGATAATATGTCATATAGATATTTGCTTGCATTGTATTATTCGTAAAATGGTATGGCATTGTGGTATCCTCCTCTGAATGATTGTAGTGCCCCACCTTTTAATAAAGATAGAACACCTGTGTATGTGCTAGTCCCTGGATCAATGCTGGCACCACAGTACAAAACTCAAATGTATCTTTGCATAAGTATCAAAATTATTACATCGAGATCCAGAATAGCCAAGTATAACTTTATTACAAGGTGCATAACCTTGAAGGCTAGCAAAATTTCAGAGTTCACAAGCAGAAACGAAAAGCAATGAGCCTCCATCTTCAAGCATGCGCCACAGGCAGACATGTTGCGTGTAGACTCGAGTCCAGAATTTATTCTTCATCTGAGGTACCTGCACATTTGAATATGCAGCCCCCGAAGGAGGTCAATACAATGATGTATTGGCAAGTGACTATAGTGGATATAATTGACAAGTCTAAAAACTGTATGAGTATTTGGCTTGGTGGAGTTGTAGGCTATTTGCAGAAAGCTAGTTTTCTCCTATCTTTTGTAAAAGAGTTTTTATTTTCAAAGACTTGGCGCCAAGGGATGAAACCCATGCGCAAAATATTTTCCTTAGTCAAATTTTACTTCTTGAAAACGGTGTTGAGATTCTTCTGTCCATCCTTGTCCAGCTGCTCGAAGTTGTCCATCACCGGGGACATGGCTAAGTACTTAGTTTTTGACTCTGCAGAGCTTGTGCACTTTCACCTTCAGACTCAATTAGCCCAAACATCATATACACGCGGAGTGCATTAAGGAAAGGAGAGAATTGAGACAAGATCTTTCAGAAGAAGAATTCAACCATACTAGCAAGACCCGTTCCACCTATAAAAACTCTACATCTGCTTGTCAAGCTGACAGGTTGAACTCTCACAACTTAGTTGATTCAAGACAGAGCCCATTGTCAAAAGGTTGCACGGGAAGCATCTAAACTTGGAGGGACTTGGTAATCTCTTTGTTCCTGGGTGGCAATCCACAAGTGCACTCTCGGGTAAAAACCGCCATGCTCATGGCCCTAAGTATAATGGAAATTACCTTAGGCGATGACAACCACAAGCACAGCCCCGAGTAGCCACTCAACATAAACCATTCAACCAATCCACCCAGGTGTGCATTTAAATTTTTGTACTTAGAAATTTTCCTCAACAATTCCATAGAAACAAAATTAATAGCATTGCTAAGCATCTAATAAAACTTAAAAGGGCCGCGGTACAAGGTAAAAAGGATGGCTACACACTACTAGGATTTATCATAGTATAATAATTAGCATAGTATAAAAACTTAATAAAATTCCTATCATGCATACTACTCAAAAATTCCACTAATGCATATAGGAAAAATAATGGGTGGTTTATGAATGTCACTTGCCTTGGTAACAGGATGAGCAAGCACAGCAAGAATAGCAATCACAAGAATAACCTTGCTCCTCTTCACAATCTAACAAGCAAAACAATTAATTCGTAAACACACAAATTACAAACAAAGACATAAACATGTATGCATGCATGATATGTCATGAAATGCAATTTAAAACACTAGATTAAACTTTCTGTAATGAAACATTTTATCTAAAAACATAAAACAGTACTACTGGACAGAAAGCAAATAAACAAAATTTCTACAATTGGAAACATTCAAAAATCATTTTTATAACAAAAGATATGCCAAAAATACTCAAAATAAGACTCTGATATTTAAAACAGTTTAAATAAATCCAAAAATATAAACTAACAGTGGCATAATAATCTACAGAAACAAAGGTTTCCAAATATATTTTATTTGCAATTTTTGAACAAACAGATTTAAAGATATGTCAAATTTACCCAAATCAATCATTTGAAATTTGAATTTTTTTTTGAACTTGTCAAAACTGAAAACTAACAGATCCAAAATAAACTACAGATCCAGAGGATCTCAAATATATAAAATTTATTACTTTTGGCCAAACAGAACTAAAGTTATTGATTTTACAAGTTTTGATGTAATTCTGTTTAAAAAAAGAGAAATAGAAAATAAGACAGACGACGTGGCACGCTCTGATTGGACGGTACCGCCTCGCTAAAAGAAATAAAAACATGACCGTCAGATCTATATCTGACGGTCCAGATCTGCTGGATCTGGACGAGCGGCGCGGCCGGCCGTGGTGCTCTGGTGACCTAGCTACCGCGGCGGCGACGCGTCGGCATGACGCGTTCCGGCGAAACTACGGTGAACTGGGATGGTGCGATCATACCAAGATGTTCAGCAGGTCGAGGCGAGCTTGTAGGCGAAGTAGAGGACGGTGGCGCTTCCTGGTTCCTCCTGGATTGCTCGCCGGAGTTGGCTACGGCGCACGGTGGCCTCGGTCGACCAAGCGCTGCTCGATTCCATGCACACAAAAATACGGGACCAAGTCAGAAAGATGCACGGGGAAAAATAAGAGAGAATGGAGGAGAAAGGAGGGCTCGGGGTCGTCTGTATCCACCGGAGTTTGAGAGAACGGCCGACGGCAGTGGCGGTGGTTCGTGGATGCGCACGAGCAGCCAGGGGGCTCTCGGGCTGGGTTTCTTGGGGCAAATGGAAGAGGAGGTCGTGGAGATTATGTAGGAGGAAACGGCGATGCAAATGGGGGAGTAAATCGTCCGTATTGAAGACGCGATCAATCGGCTGTTCTTTTGGAAACGCAGGCGTGATTTTGGGGAAGACGACGTCGTGTCGGTGGAAAAAAAAGGAAGGGAGGTTGCGGGTTGCCGTTGGGCTGGAGCGCGCGGGGAGAGAGTGGGCCGCTGCTGGGCCTGGCTCGGCCGGTTGGCCCCCTTTTTTTTTTAACCCTTTTCTTTTTTCTATTTTCTGAAACTTTCATAACTTTTAAAATATGAATCCAAATGGATTCAAACCAAAAAGTAAAGTTTTGTAAAAATAAGGGTAATGGGTTAAAATACACCCAAAGCAAAAAGTTTTATTTCTTTGAAAATTTTGAAAGTCAAGGTGCAAAGTAGTAATGCAATGAAATGATGCATGCCATGCTTGAATTTTTATTTTTGCGAAAAATTGGGATGTTACAATGATTTACTTGAATCGACTTGGCACATGCTCACACATGTTTATGACTGAAATAAAAAAGTCAATTGAGCCTTGATGATTTATTTTGCCTCAGAGTTCTAGTATCACTTTTATGCCTCTGTTAATTTTATTCTGTCACAAGTATGATTATGACGGTTATTGCTCTCTTGGTTGTCGCTTCCCAGTCTAATGCTAGCCTTCACTTGTACTGAGCGGGAATGCTGCTCGTGCATCCAAAATCCTTAAAACCAAGTTATCCTAAAGAGTCCACTATAAATTCCTATGCATGGTATTTCAAACCATTCCAAGTAAATTTTCATGTGCTACCTTTAAAAACCTTCAAAATAATTCTCATTTTGTGACACTGTTTTTAGCTCATGAGGACGTGGTAGTTGAGATTATTATCTTCCATGCTAAATTTAGTTTCTCAGACTAGCAGCTTACATCTGCTTATCTACTTTTGCACAAGAGCTGGTTAGACCACTATAACATCTGAAAAGTAATGAAAATAGACACTCCTCCATGGTATGTGATTGTTGGCAGGCACCCGAGGATTCGGTTAGCCATGGTTTGTGAAAGCAAAAGGTTGGGAGGAGTGTCAACCTATATTAAAGTGCATGCTATAAATGCCTAATCTCAATATCTCGGAACCGCTCTAAAACTTGTTTAGCATGGAAGATGATAAGAACTCTATTACTATTCGTTGACATGAACAATCACCTCTCAAAACAATTTTACTTCTGTTTTAAAAATAAAAAGCTCTAGCACATGTTAATCTCTGCTTCCCTCTGCGAAGGGCCAATCTTTTATTTTAATGTTGAGTCACCATCCCTTCTTTGAGCACTTCTTCGGGAGCATAACTGTCATTCTTAGTGTAATGTACTTGTCCCAGAATATGGTTGACTGTGGTATAACTTTGATATCTTTATATCTAGTCTTCACTTAAACTTCAGAGGTGCCCGGGCATTTATGTTTTGCTGTACAAATACAGGCAAACGAGATACCACTTTACCATATCTTATTATGAACATTGCAATCCGGCACATAGATATATTTCATGTTATTTATTCTTAGTGTGTTGGCATCTTTTCATGGTCTACATAATTACCAGACATCATTATTTGCATAGTTCCTATTATGATTTGCTGAGACTTTGATCATAACATAAGTATGTATACATCATATGAAGCAAATGTGTTCGTAAAAGTTTTCTTTTACCGCGTTCAGTTTGCCAACTGAATTGCTTGAGGACAAGCAATAAGCTAAGCTTGGGGGAGTTGATACGTCCAAAACGTATCTACTTTTCCGAACACTTTTGCTATTGTCTCTCCTCTAATTTGCATGATTTGAGTGGAACTAGCACGAACTAACGCTGTTTTCAGCAAATTGTTTTGGTGTTTCGTTTTTGTGCAGAAACTCAATATTCCCTCAGAAAATTTCCGGAAAATTGGAAAAAGAGTTTTTGACTCAAAAGACCCACGGAGCAAGGAGGACGGACGAAGGGGCAGCCCACAGCCACCAAGCGGGCCCACGGCGCGGGTGAAGCCTTGGCCGCGCCGCCAGGTCGCTTGCTCCCCTCGTCCGTCGATTCGCGATGCCCTCTGGGCTACTTAAAGCCTCTGACCTAAAAACGTCGGGACGGAACTCTTTCGGACGAAACACACACCCAAGCTCCGCCGCCATCGAAACCCTCGCTCGGGGGTCTGCAACTCCGTTCTGGCACCCTGCCGGGACGGGGATTCGGAGGAGATCATCGCCATCGTCATCACCAATGCCTCTCCATCAACCATCCATGATTCCCCCATCCATGTGTGAGTAATTCCCGCTGTAGCCTGAAGGGGATGGTAGGGATTGGATGAGATTGTTCATGTAATAGATGTCAGATTGTTAGGGCATGGTGCCTAGTATCCATTGTTAGTGCTATTTATCGTTGTTGCAACTTGTTGTGCTTAGTGCTTGACACTTAGGCCCCGAGTGCCATGATCTCAGATCTGATCTGAACATGTTATTGAATCATGAGTATAATTATGTTTTGGATCATAACTGCAAGTTGTATACACCTGTCGTTGTCCGGAACCCGAGGCCTCAAAGTGACAACAATTGGGACAACCGGAGGGGATGACTGTGACTTGAGGATTACGTGTGTTCACGGAGTGCTAATGCTTTGCTCCGGTACTTTATTAAAAGGAGTAACTTAATTGCCAGTAGTTTCCCTAGAGGCCCCGCTGCAAACGGGCTGGCAGGACAAAAGATGTTGTGCAAGTTTCTCATTGCGAGCACGTACGACTAAATACGGAACACATGCCTATGTTTGACTAGTACTTGGATGCTTTATTATTATCTACCTACAAATGCCCTGTGTTATGACTATTACATGAGCTATCTTATCCATGCAACGCCCGTACATCCGTCCCTATGCCTACAGTATTTTAATCCTGCAGTTTACCGAAATCACTACTGTTGTCTTCGTCACACTGTTGCTACTGTTACTTCACTATTACTGCTGTTATATCACCGTTGCTACTGATAAATTGTGTCGAGCAAGTTTACTTTCAGGTGCAGCTGAACTGACAATTCATCTGTTAAGGCTTATATTTATTCTTTGGCTCCCTTGTGTCGAATTAATAAATTTGGGTTTTATTTCCCTCGAAGACTGTTGCGATCACCTATACTTGTGGGTCATCACTCCACACCGAATACTGAACCCAAGAACCATGGAATACATGTTGTAAAATTTATATGCATCTTCAGAAGAATCAAACCTCATACCAACTTCTAGTTTGAACATATCCCTCGACTTATCTTCACAATATTTCCTCAAAGAGTCTTCTACTGGATCCGAAACTCGATTTCTGCACATGCAAGCATACAATTGTATAAGTATATAAGATATACTCAGTGTGCAACCCCCATTGTATATTAACACTTACTTGTCATGCGATGTAACCTCAGGTGGAACTGAATCTGCATCGGACTGCTCAAACTGAGAGAAGCATCTCGATCCATTTGACTGACTTCGAGATTCAGAACATTCATCGCCGGTTCTGTTCGAGTAGGTTGTATAGAAGGGGTCGCTTGTTGCCATGTTTTCAGATTTTTTATCGTTGGGAATGCTTGAGCCAAATGCGGGAAACCTAGATAAAGTTTGTTGAATGAATATATCAATCGAGTATCAATCAATTATTGTTTAAAAATAAAATTACCAACATTCATATAAGCAGTTGTTAAGCATGGGTATTACGCACTCGTCTATCGGTCCTTCAGATAGACCGTCCACGAATCCATATTCACCAACTCCCACGCCACCATCAAATCCCCTAATAATCGCCAACATTTTCATATTACTGACTAAATAAATAAACCAACGTATTATTGTGCTCCATTTAGCAACAATTCTTCAAAAACTGCATGAATATACTAACATGTATTCAAGTTGCTTAGGTTGTCGCTCAACTTGGGTCAGCAGGTCCATGTACGAGCCCTGTTGTTCGAAACTCCATCTCTGTTCTGGAGTTCTGCTCAAGAACACAAATCACAGACACAAAATCAAGATATATATTCCTAACGGAGTAGGATATGGATTCTCTCCGAAACAGTATCGAGTATGTTTCAAACTGTTACATACCTATGAGTATCCATGCGAGAATCGACGCCGTCGACGGAGAAAAAAGATCCAGCCGGAGCTCAGCTGCCAAAACTAGAGACGCTAGGTCAGCCGCCAAAGCTAGGTCTAATTCTATGCGATCCGTGTGCGAGTACGTGCATGGGTAGTTGGCTGGAGACGGACAACAAACAATAAATGTGCTCATACTAAACTCCTGTATTCGGCCGGCGGCTCTTTACGAAGCTTATACATAAGAGTAAAGGAACTATACCACTACACTAGCGCGAATCGCGAAGCTGCGGTGGATGGCAGATTCTTGACCGGTAACCAGCGGCGCCGCCAGAAAAATCGCTTTGGTTAGTGATGGTTTACAAGTACACGCCGAACGACGATTTTGACCAACACCTTTTCATCTTGGTGTCGTCGGCGTGATCGGATGTATCAGTACAACATCATCCAAGATGTGGCGTTGGTGCTGCACTATGTTTACGACGCATGTGCGGTGCACTGATGTCTACGCACGCTTCTGTTCTTGTAGACAGTGTTGGGCCTCCAAGTGCAGAGGTTTGTAGGACAGCAGCAAGTTTCCCTTAAGTGAATCACACAAAGTTTATCGAACTCAGGGAGATAGATGTCAAAGATATCCCTCTCAAGCAACCCTGCAATTAAGATACAAGAAGTCTCTTGTGTCCCCCAACACACCTAATACACTTGTCAGATGTATAGGTGCACTAGTTTGGCGAAGAGATATTAAAATACAAGTGATATGGATGATTATAAGTGGTAATTGCAATCTGAAATAAAAATGGCAGCAAGCAAACATGTAGCAGAACTAGTTGTAAACGGTGTTTCAATGCTTAGAAACAAGGCCTAGGGATCATACTTTCACTAGTGGACACTCTCAACAATAATAATATAATTGAATACATAGATATTTCCTCTTCACTATGCTACTCTGAATTATTCTTTCGTTGGATAACGAACACCAATCCACTGCGTAGGGCTATAAAAGCACACCTTAAAGTCGCATTCCACATCTAGGGAACCCCACACTGTCAACTTGAGCGCCCTAAAATAGTACTAGACAAACACCACAATTTCATAGAGACATCCAACACAAATAATAACTCATGATAAGTATTCCTGTAATCTTTAGCCTAAGAGTCACACACGGTGCGCACACTGTCAACTTCGCACCGTGGGACAAAGGTGACTCCGGAGTTTACATTAATAAAACCACTCAAGTAGCATATAAGATAATGAAGAGTAACATCTATGGATTCAACTAGATTACAAAGCTCATGATCACATAAAGATCACACCATGGGAGAGAGAGATAAACCACATAGCTACCGGCATAAGCCCTCAGCCCCGATGAAGAACTACTCCCTCCTCATCATGGAAGGCAGCAACAACGATGAAGATGGTGGTGGCGTCGATGGAGATGACTCCGGGGGCAATTCCCCATCCTGGCAGGGTGCCGAAACAGATACTTCTGTCCCCCGAATTAGGGTTTTTGGTGGCGGCGGAGCTACGAAACTCTTCTGGAGAAATCGTCGATTCTTTTAGGGTTTGCACCGCGGAGGCAATATATAGTCCAAAGGGCGTCGCGAGGAGGTGACCGAGGCGGCCACACCACACCACGGCGCGGCCCCCCCTCTGGCCGCGTGGGCCTATGGTGTGGGGGCTGTGGGCCTCCGCTGGAATTGCCCTTCTGGCTCCGTGGGTCTTCACGAAATAGAATTTCTGTAATTTTCCTGGATTTTTCCGAGCACTTTGGTTTTCGGGCCTTTTCTGCAATACACAGACATAATAAACAGAAACTGGCACTGTGGCATCTTGTTAATAGGTTAGTCCAATAAATGCATAAAAATGCTATAAAGTGTATATAAAACATGTAACAATTGGTATAATATCAGCATGGAACATCAGAAATTATAGATACGTTTGAGACGTATCATGCACTACGACCTCAGGGGCTCCAACCACTACACCACGACACCACATTCCCTACCAACGTGGGTCGGGAGAAGTCAGGTTTGGCGACGGACAGTCGGTCGGGAAAGCTTGTGTCAGACTGTTGGTCGGGAATAGTCTTGTTTGGCAACAGACTGTCGGTCGGCGTTCCTAAAGCTTTTACTGTCGAGCCATCGGTCAGGAATTCATCGAAGCCCATCTAACTGTCGGTCGGCAAGTATTGCCGACCCACCATCGGTGAGTAAATGGGCTAGCGGGGGTTGCACGCGCGCACGGCCGAAAAAACTAGCGCCAATATTTTGGCCCACCCGCGAAATAACCCCCAATTCCCCACTCTAGCTCTGCCCCAATTCCCCCACTCGCGCTCTCTCACTCGAACCCTAGCTTCCTCCGCCGCCCAGATTCTCTCTGGCCGGTGGCGGCTCTCGGCCAGTGGCGGAGCTCCGGCGAGTAGATCCTCCATCCTCGGCTGCGGTGTGCTCCGCTGCGGTGTGCTCGGCTGCGGTGTGCTCCACCCACATCGACAGCACCCGTGCGCTCGACTGCGGTGTGCTCTTCCAGCCGCCGGCGGCGGCTCTATCTTCCCGGCGTCGGTTCTCCATCTCTCCGGCGGCGGCACCCTCGCAGGAGCAGCACCGAGCGACGACTTCACTGATCCTTCGGCCAAAAGTGAGTCCTTCAGTTCGATCTTTGAATTTATATTTCCCCGTGGATTGTATGTTGATTGATGTGTCTGGATTCGATTTGGTGGACTGCATGTGATGAGCATTGGTGAACCAGCTACAGCTATTTTGTAATCCACACACACAACTGTTTTTCAGGTTTCAGTTTGTTGTTCTCCCCGCTTGCTGTTTTGTTGACCATTGGTGAACTATTATCATGGATAAAAGTTGGATGGATGCGCCTAGGTATAATGCAACATTTTTAACTATTTAGAAGTTAATTAGTACTTGCTTAAACAATATATAACACGCTGCATATGTAAACTTGCATGTAGGCATACAGACGATTACTTACAAGGGCTTGCCAGATTTCTAGGCTATGCATTTAGTAAATCATCAGTTGAGAACAAAATCTTATGTCCCTGCAAAAACTGTGTGAACTCGTACTGGAGAGAAGAATCTAAAGTCCGTGAGCACCTAGTATGTGAGGGATTTATAGAAGGCTATAAACAGTGGATCTTTCATGGAGAGGGCGACTCTTCTTCAGCAATTCCTCCAGATCTTGACGAGGGCAACGATAGGGATGAGGAGGGCGACGATATATCTGACTTGCTAAGAGACCTAGCCGCCGGTTTAGATAAAATGGGAGATCTAGAAGATGATTCTGGTTCAAATCAGGATGATGCCTTGTTAGAATCACTTGGCAAGCTGGAAGCTGATTCTAAAGAAGAGCTATATCCCGGTTGCAAGAATTACTCAACACTTCGTTTCCTAGTGAGACTTCTTCACACCAAATTGCTCGGAGGGTGGTCAGATAAGAGTTTTAATCTGCTATTAGATCTACTCAATGATGCTTATCCTACGTCTAAAATACCCAAGAACTTCAATGAAGCGAAAAAACTAGTCATGTGCCTAGGGCTTGGGTATGTTAATATACATGCATGTGAAAATGACTGCATTCTGTTTAGGAAGGACAATGCCAATGCCAATTCATGCCCAGAATGTAACTCTTCACGATGGAAATCTAAAAAGAAGAGTGCCGACGGGAAACGTGTCAACAAGGTTCCAAAGAAGGTATGATGTAGTCAGCAGCAAAGTTTTCCCTTGATTACAGAACCAAGGTTGTCAGATCCAGTAGGAATTGGAAGAGCTTCAGAAAGGTGTCAGCGGCGCCGTTACCCGATCACTGACGTGGACCTGCACACACACAATCAAAGTACTTTGCCCCAACGAAATAGGAAGGTTGTCAATCTCCCGGCTTGCTGAATACAAATGATTAAACATATGGTGTAGAATATGATGATGAACACAAAAGTAGCAGCAGGAAGTAACGTAGAGCGTGGTGAAAACGGTGTTTGTATCAGTATGGAATAAAGGACCGGGTCCACAGTTCACTAGTGGTATCTCTCCATAAGACAAATAAACATACATGTTGGGTGAACGAATTACAGTTGGGCAATTGACGAATTGCAAATGCATGACAATGCAATATATGACAAGCACATGTTCATTGTTATATCTATTGGGCATTACAACAATATACATAGACCGCTTACTAGCTGCATCTATGACTCATAATCCACTCACAAGATAGCTTCCGGGTCTCCCATGAGTATTAAGTTGCAAGCAACAGATTATAGCATTAAGCAAAGTGTGTAATGTAACCAAACGCATTAGACTTAACAGCAGTACCCTTAAGCTAAGTATCGGTTATTTTATCCCTAGTGGCAACAGCTCATCTACAGCCTTCGTTGTTTATGTCTATCAAGCCCAGACTTCTAGAGGCATGAACCCACTATCTAGCATAAATACCCTCTCTTGAAGTCATTAGCATCTACTTGACCAAAGCATCTACTAACAACGGAGAGCATGCAGGAACATAGATAAAACATAATATAGATAGATGAACAAACTTGATCATAACTTCACAATTCATCGGATCTCAGCAAATACAACATGTAGCATTACATAAATATGATCTTGATCATGTTAGGCAGCTCACAAGATCTAAACATGATAGCACAAGGTGGAGAGACTACCAACTAGCTACTGCTATGCACCCGTAGTCCCATGGAGAACTACTCACGCATCACTCCGGAGGCAGGCATGGTGATGTAGAGCCCTCCGGTGATGATTTCCCCTCCGGCAAGGTGCCAGGAAGAACTGTAGAAACCCTCCCGAACTAGGGTTGAAGACGATGGCGGCCTCGGAACTTTTCGTGGATTTTTGCTCGGGTATCTAGGGTTTCCCGATTAGATGCAATTTATAGGCGAAAGGGCGTCGTCGGTGGCCAGCAGAGGTGGGGCGGCGGCCTAGGTGCGCGGCCCCACCCTGGGCCACGCCGTGGGCCCGCCGGCCTGCCTGGTGTGGCCCCCGGCTCCGTCCTCCTGGCTGTTGCTCCGTCTCGATCCAGAAATAAATCAGTTAAATTGGCGTCCTATTCCGAGAATATTTTCAGAATAGATTTTTCTGAAACAAAAAGACAGCAGAAAACAGGAACTGGCACTGTGGCATCTTGTTAATAGGTTAGTCCCAGAAAATGCATAAAAATGATATAAAGTGTAAGATAAACATGTGGTAATCAATGTATAATAGGCATGGAACATCAAAAATTATAGATACGTTTTGGACGTATCACTTCCCTATAAAAAGAAGGCTTCAAAGGTTGTTTTTGTGCTCCAGAACTGCGGGTCTCACAAGATGGCATGCAGAAGAGCGCGTAGATGACGGTTTGCTTAGGCATCCTACAGATTCTGAACTTTGGAAAGACTTTGATGATAAAAACCCAGATTTTGGAAAAGACAGCAGAAATATTAGGCTTGCACTAACTACATATGGTTTTAACCCTTTTAGATCAATGAATCTTAGCTATAGCTTTTGGCCAGTTTTATTGATTCCTTATAACTTCCCACCCGAGATGGTCATGAAGCAAGAAAATTTCATCCTATCATTGTTGATTCCGGGCAGAAATGCTCCTGGTAGTGATATTGATGTCTACTTTGAGCCCCTGGTTGATGATATGCTAGATATGTTTGTTAATGGTGTTAGGACCTATGATGCTATGACGGGGGATTTTTTTTATTTGAAAGCTGCCATCATATGCGTAATAGCAGATTTTCCAGGTCTTGGATGTGTTCATGCGTGTGCTACCTCTGGAGAAGTAGGGTGCCCTGAATGCCACTTTGACATACATTCTGTTAGGCTGAAAAATGGTAGTAAAACTTGCTATATGGGACATCGTAGGTTCTTAAGTGCAGATCACCACTTGAGGTTTGATACACGCACATTTGGTAACATAGAGCGTGGGAAGGCTCCCGTTAGACTTTCTGGTTGGCAAATCTTTGAGCTGACAAAAGATATACAAACCAAGTTTGGGAAGGATCCTAAAACAAAGAAGTCTAGAACTAAGAAACGCAAGAAGGGGGATCCATTGATCATATGGAAAAGGCAGTCTATATGGTTCAAGCTACCGTATTGGCAGGGTTTGAAAATGCATCATAACTTTGATATCATGCACATAGAGAAAAACGTGTTTGATAACATAGTTTGCACATTGTTGTCTGTCATTGGAAAAACCAAGGATAATATTAATTCTCGGTATGACCTTGAGGACTTCAATATTAGAGATGACCTTCAACATATTGACCTTAATGATGATGAAGTTTATTTTCCTCCGGCACCTTATGAAAGGACAAGGATGTTGCCTAGAGGGGGGGTGAATAGGCGATTTAAAAACTTTTCCGGTTTAGGCTTGATAATTGCGGAATAAAACTTGGTGTTTGAATTAACAAGCCAACAACGTAAATATACTAGGTTCACCTATGTGCACCAACAACTTATGCTAAGCAAGAAAAGCAATAAGGTGATAGCAAGATGTAAAACTTCAAGCACGAAGGCTATCACAATGTAAAGTGCATAAGTAAAGAGCTCGGGTATAGAAATAACCGAGGCACGCGGAGACGACGATGTATTCCCGAGTTCCTGTTTTTTAGGAGAGTACATCTCGTTGGAGGGGTGTGAGTTTCAAATACAAGACGCCACAAATGGCCTCACCCTATTCTCCGATGAACCTTGCCCAAAAGCTCGGTTCACCTTCCACTATTGATTTCCTTTTGGGCGGAAATCGAGTCCCTTACAACAATCTTGAGGCACAACCCACAAAAGGATTGAGAGCTCCCAAGTGGCCACAAAAGGCCTCAACCGCCACAAAAGGTGTCTAGGGTCCAAAGACCCAAGAGTAACAAGCTCACAAACTTTTACTTCCACGAATCCTCGTGGAGAGCACAAACCGATGCACAAAAGCAATGGCAAGAGCACAAGTGCTCGAATCCTTCACTCTCAAATCCCACCAAAAGCAATTAATGCTTGTGGGAGGAGAAGAGAGGAAGAACAAATAAGAACTCAACAAATCAAACTCCAAGATCTAGATCCAAAGGGTTCCCTCACCTAGAGGAGAGATGAATTGGTGGAAATATAGATCTAGATCTCCTCTCTCAAATCCCTCAAAGATATGCAAGAATCATGGGAGGAATTGGGATAGGGGCAAGCTTTCCAAAGTCAACAATGGAAGTGAGAGAGGGGGGATTTCGTGCTCGGAAGAGCTGAACACATTGGGGAAGAAGGGGGCATTTTTAAAGGTCCCCAGAAAAAGAGCCGTTTAAGAAAACTTACACCGGAGACTCCGGTCTGCTTAGACCGGAGACTCCGGCCTACCCGGAGACTCCGGGGACATTCCGGGCAGGTTCCGGACCAGGGACCAGTAGCTGCCGTCGATTGGGACGAAAAACGAAGCGCGCAGACCGGAGACTCCGGTCTGGAACCGGAGACTCCGGCCTGGAAAATTCTGCAGCAACACCAACACGAAAATGGCAAGAACTTTTTCATCCGGACTCCGATTTTGATGATCTTGGGCTCGTTGGAATCGTAACGAAGAGCTTTACAAGATCATGCAGAGAAACATCATAGTCCATCATGTGAGGAGGAGACCAAAAGAGGAAAGTTAAGACCTCTCTATAAAAGACAAACCGGTAAAACCTCCAACATCAAAAACGATACAAGATATGCATATAAAATCCGTTTTTGATGAACTAGAGCTTGGTATGGAGATGAACACAAGCTCTAAATCCTCACATGAATAAAATCCAAATAAGAACCAAGAAAGATGATATGCCAAGTATGCAAAGGTTTGAGCTCTCCACAAAGATGCGATCAAGTTACTCACTTGAGAGCCCCTCTTTATAGTACGCCGTCTATCCTATAACCCGGTCTCCCACTAACAACATGAGACCAGTAAAATAGAAACCCTATCAAGATCATACCTTTGCCTTGCGCATTCCACTTGAGATAGATGATGACGATCTTGATCTCTTCAAGTGGACCACCTTTCTTGATTGCGCTTTGCTTGGTGAAGACTCACATATCGCTCCCCCATACACCACTATGGAAGAGCCTCTCTTAGACACATCTTCACTTGGCCATTATCTCCAAATGGGTGACAAGCTTCAAGCATAGGATTTCTTCGAGATGCTTCTCTTGAACTTGCACTTCATCTTCTTCTCTTAATCTTTATGTTGACTTGGAGATAAACATGAATGTTCACTCAATCTTTATTCCAAGTCATGCTTGCAATAAGCTCAACTCTATATGACCATTCTTCATATAAACCCTTAGATAGAACCTTGGTCATCATATAATCTTCTAGAGTCCAACACATGAACTCCAATCTTTTCCCATGGACAAGATCTATAAAGATATCTCAATGCAAACATTAGTCCATAGAGATTGTCATTAATTACCAAAACCACACATGAGGGCACATGCACTTTCAATCTCCCCCATTTTGGTAATTGATGACAATCTCTTTTGAGAGGGTTTATAATATGGAATTTAACGAACAAGGAGCGGTTGCACTAACATTAAATACTACGAAAGTATGTGATGTTAGTCCAACCACATATATAGTGCAAACTCCCCCATAATCTATGCACGTGTGTATGAACATGAATTCATTGCATATATTGTCAACTATTACCGGTGGTGGAGTTTCCACTATATACAAAGCCAAGCAACGAATGCAAAGGCAAGAAAGGCAAATACTTAAGAACCAATCAAAGTATAAAGCCGAATTCCATAAACCCTCCAAAACTTCTCCCCCATTGGCAACAATTGCCGAAATGGGCAAAAAGATTTGGAAGGCTAACATAGTGAGAGTTCCTCCACAAGTTTAACTTTTCTCATAAAATGAGTAGAATCAAATGGGCATTTCCATTGATCAATAATAGGAGGAAATCAAACTATATTGAGAATCCAAAGATTGCAACAAAATAGCAAAGGGAGAGATACCTCAACAAAAGAGGCAAGCAATCAAAGGATCCGAAAGAACAATTGGACACAAGAAGATATTATGATAAGATCAACCAAATGTTCTAAAAATCAAGAGGGTACTCCCAAGGTACGTGCACAAAGTAGGATTTGCATTTTAATATGGTGTGCACAACATGGAATCCTCACTCCCTCTTAGATCATTTTGAAACACAAACAAGTGCAAGAAGGCTTAAAGATAGAAAAGAAGCAAAACAACTTGCAACAAGGAAATGTTGAGCAACAAGAGAAAGAAACGACAAATAAAGACTTGCTCAACCGAAAATAGATGGGTGTGATAAGGAGAGACATTTTAGGAGACTAATGCAAAGATGAGCGTAGCATCAACATAGTCGTTCAATATAAGTGGCACATAGTGCATATCATGTCTTTCCATAAACACAACCCAAAAGTTGAAGCAAATAGGTCCACAAGCTTATTAAGGTCCAAAAAGGAATACCAAATGAAAAGTAAAGCTTGTGCCTTTTAGAGACCACCAAAGAATCAAAAGTAATAAAAAGGGTGGTCACTAACGAATTGGAATATCAATTAAAGATGTAACTACTCTCATGTGTATAAGTTTCCTAGTAGACACCAATCATGAAGATATAAGTCTACAAAGAAACATGCACACACAAAATAGGTACTAGGGTAAAGAACATGATATCCAAGAGGAAGTCATAAATATACCATTAAGATTTTTGCTTAAAAGCATAGCACAAAGCTCAATGTAATCTTAAAGGGGTATAGATGAACCTCCAACACCATCTCATTATAGCATCCAAAAATATCCACAAGGGAACAAAGGTAGTTGGGATGCTCCGAGAAAGATAACAAGTATCACAAAGGGCAAATGATTTTGCAAATTCATCAATATTGCACATGAGAGACTTTGAGTAGAATTGCTAGATTAACATATTTGGGATAGGTGAATCATGAAAATGATTATATAAATTCCCTTGATATGTAACCATCCCGGCTTGCTCACATTTGCAATAAAGATGTTTTGATAAGAACTTTGCGAGAACCACATCAATTGCAACTATTCATGCCAAGAAGTAACCTACACAAGGTTGAAAGCTAGAAATGTATGCATGAGGTAGATACTCGTTACCGAGATAGCATTGGTGATGTAGAAGATAAGAGTTCACGATCATCCAAGCTTGGCTCTAATAAGCACATGGTGACAACACCTTCCTTGTAAATGAGACAAGCTTCCAATGCATCTCCAATGTATCTAAAACAAATTCAAGTACAAAATGGTTCCCAAACTTATTGGGCCAAAGTAGTTAGAGCAACTACAATACATAGGACAAACTCCACATAAATATGTGCATATTGATATGAAATTGAATTTCATGCACATCTTAGCCATTTAGGATTTGATGGAGTATATCCTATATATTGGATCAACGAAAGTAAGCATGCCATAAGATATACATATAGTGAATATGCATGCACAAGACTTTCAAGAACCAAACGAGATACAATTTGGACAAAACACCAATTAAACCAAGAAAGTACACGCAAGTGACAAGAAAAAGAATTGTCCAAATTATATCGAAGACCCAAATCAACACATGATTGAAGATACCACTTTGAAAAGATACCAAATGATGAAAATACCATCAAGGAATAAACCAAACCCTCTACACTTCTCATGATGGCACAAAGTACCAAGATGAGAAATGTTTGTCTTCCAAAGAGACACGTCATCGGGATCAAATACCAATTGGAGACAACTAATGTTCAAAAGCTTATAGGATTGCTCCCCCAAGATATGTGCATTATTTATGATCTTGCATTTGAATACAAAATGCACATAAATGGGATCATCACTCTCCATACATATTATTCAAACACTAGTCATGTTCAAGGAAAGCCATAGGATACAAAACCAATTCAAAGAATGATGTTCTACTCAATATAGGGTAGCTTCCCCAACAATAGTGCATTATCTAGAAGTATGACTTTGAATGAAAATGCACTCGAATGGGATCATTGCTTTTGCTAACTCAAGAAAGCATAAAACAAATTTTGAGTAGAGCAACAAGGATCCAAAAGATACAAGGATGACAAGAGGATTTAGATCAAACCAAGTCCTTGGCAATAAAAATAAGGCAATTCAAAGCAAGAGCCAAAAATGAAGATGGTCTACAAATTCCACCACAATTATGAGTATCACTTGTCATGGACAAGGAGTATATGGAGATAATTCTCGATGGTATATAGGAATGATATTAAAGACCAACTCCACAACAAATAAGCATATGGCAAAGGATAGGAATTAAAAGCCATGCTTAGATAGATAGATATTCTTGATAGCTTCAATATTCACGCGATCATGCAAAGCAACTCCAAAGAGTAGCTTGAAGCAATCGGTTTCCCAAAAAGATATATGCGAACATATTTGGGGAAAGCCGTACCAAGAACGTCCATCACAAACAAGATCAATTCTAGGTGGCAATACCTCACATGTTCACATTTTCTAGGTTTGTAATATGCACAAAGCTTATTACTCCCCCATAATGTGTTATCCATTTCTTTCAAACAAGAGGCAAACAAACCAACTAGAGATAATTAATGGACATTATAGAATTTGAATTTCTCATGAGCATGACATACCACATAGAGAATAGATAATATTTATACATCAACACTAAGTGGTATTCCTCATGTATACACATTTTAGGAGTGTGAAGTGCAAGAAGCATATCACTCCCCTAAAATGGGATAGTCCATTAATCTCTAAAAAAAAGAGCCAACACGATAAGATATCAAATAAAAGCAATAAGACTCAAAACAAGTAAATGGTGTGCAAACCAACATACACATACTTGATTTCTCAAGATAAGTAAGTAGAGAGCACAACACATACAAACACCAGCAAGGTACAAAACCAAACACATGCAAGGGTGCAAGCAACTTTCAATAAATATATGATATAAGCACACGTTACCGCAAGGAGGAACATTGGATAAGAGATAGAACAATATAACCCAAGTGACTTGGCTTGAGAGAATATAATTGATGAAGATCCCTTAATTATTCATGATGTAGCCAAGTCTCCAATGGCCTCCATCAACACCTATTGATCAAGTTTTAGCTTGTTGGTCCCCAACCAAGTTGGGTCCTAAGAGGTTAGTCACAATAGGTTTGGCAACCCAAATGGTGCTTTTCTTGACACCACTTTGAGTACCAACATATTTGCCAAACACATTGCCAACCTTATCCTTCCGAAGTGAATAAACATCATCAATAATAATGGGGTTGGATAAGGTACCACTAGTGCATGAAGAAGCAAAGTGACCCTTCTCACGGCATAAGTAGCAACCTTGACTTTTTCCCTTCTTCTTAGTTGAAATCTCAACTTGAGGAGGAATAGCTTGATTCTTCTTCAGAAGTGGCCGTTCTTGTTATTGGAGTTGAATCCAAGTCCACTCTTGTCATTGGGGCGTCTTTGAACACTTAACACATTGTCAAGTGTGGACCTCCCAGCACGACGATTTTCCAAGTCTTTCTTCAAAGAAGCGACTTGGGCCTTGAGCTCTTTTAATTCCTCTACATGGTTAGTATCAACAAAAACAATAGAGGAAGTAGATGCTTCATTGTTAGAGCAACAAGGCATGGAAAGTAATTCATCACAAGATGTAGCAATATTGTGAGTGGATGAATCACAAGGACTAGCACATGGAAATAAAGAATTTAGAGTAGAAGTAGTGCCATTGTCCACATGTGGCTCACAAGATGTTACCATTGTAGTGATAGCCTCATGAGCTAACTTTAGCTTCGCATGGGATGCTAGAAGATCCTCATTAGAGCTAGAGAGCTTTTCATGAATTTCTTCCAATTTCCCATACTTGCTAGTTAGCAACTCAAGTTGAGCTCTTAGTTCAACATTCTCCTTCAAAATAGATGCTTCACGAGAAGTGGAGTTAGTAGCACAAGCATCATTAACATTACAAATGGAAGAAGACAACTTGGCAAGCTCATCATTCAACCTAGCATTTTCCTCAATAATATTAGCATGATCACATAAGGGAGTAGAGGAACTAGGCACATCATTTTTAGATAGTTGAGTTTGAAGTTGATCATGAGACTTGATAAGGAGATAGTGTTCACTTTCCAAAGCCTTATGAGCTTTGTCAAGTTTCTCTATATCCTCAATTAGTCTAGCATTGCCAACTCCAAATTCAACTTTTTCTTTTTTAAGCACTTTATATTTAGCAATAGCATGATCTTTTTCCTTAATGATTTTAGCAAAAAAAAGATCATTTGTTTCATCAAGAGATTCAAGTTTCTCCTCAAGAGACACTCGAAGCTCATGCTCTTCCTCAAGAGCATTTTCTAAGGATGCTTTTTCCATAGCATCCTCTCTTTCGATCATTCCCTTTTCTTCAATGATTTCCTTGCACTTAATAGCATAAGTCAAAATTTCACACAAATAAGAGCAAGCTTTACTACCTGTCGTGGGGCTACCCTTCGACTACCCCACGGTGAAGATACCTGGTGCACGCCAAGACTAGGACCCGACATGCGGCCCATTAGAAGATGACAACAAAGGCCCACCTGGCGGCCCAATGAAGCCCAACAAGCTACAACTTGGAGTACAAGACAAGAAACTCATGTAAACCCTACCTGGCTCCCTTTATAAAGTCAGGCAGGGACACCCCATTAGGGGGATCGAGACAGATAGGCATAGCCCTAGCGAGACCACGTCTCACACCATCGCCCTTGCGGCCACCATGTAACATCATTATACATCTATACAGATCAGACAAGCAGGATGTAGGTCTTTACCTCACCATGAGGGGCCGAACCTGGGTAAATCCTTGCTTGTCAGCCGACGGAACTACCAGCGCGCCATCTCTCTCCCCCTCAATCAACCCGGGGTACACAACCCAGGGATTTGCCGAGTCCACTCCTCGTCAATTGGCGCCGTCTGTGGGAAGAACGCGCGCTGAATTCAACGTTTCGGCGGCTCCAATCTCCGTCGACAACAGCGACCAGATCGCATCTACTTCGACACGTACGTCATCATCAACAACTGCAGCAGTGTCCCGTGTGCCGCCTCGTCGATCCAATCTCCATCGGCAACGGCGGCTAGATCGCATCGACTCCGACGTATTCGATTTCGTTGAACAAACTGCGGCGGCGGCTTCTGGATGCCCGCGATCCAATCTGACGGCGACGTTCCGTTGGAGGCATCCCGCGAGCAGCCTCCGTGATCCAATCTGGCGGGTGGCGTGCGTAGCATCACGCGATCCAATCCTCGGCCTCGTGCGGTCCAATCCGCATCACGGCCGACGATGGCGTTGCAAGAGTCAACTCCCTGGATCGCATCAAGTCGACAAAGGCAAGACCTCCGCCTCCACTCCGGGCGGACGGAATCAGCAACGGCGTGAAGAGCAGCATCCGCCTCAACACCAACTTCGTCCCTGCGCGCATGATCGAGATCCTTCACCAGTTCGTGCAGACCAGCGTTTCGCCGCGCGGATCAAAGAAATTTGTGATCAGCTCATATACGCCAAGGGAATAGGGACAGAAGCCATCACCGGATCAAGTACCAAGAACAAAGACGCAATAAAGAAGAGCGGCAGACTCATGGCGATGATCAAATCCACCATGGGTTTGCATGCGTACACGACAAGAAAATCCACATGACCACATGCATGGATGGATCAATCATTCATCTCCCTCGTTTCGTTACAAGGTTTCTTGAATATTCTTTCTAGCTAATATTTTTTTCCATGCAAGGTTCGATCGGATCGGAGCATTACACTCGCGAGGGCACGACGCCTATCGCGCATCACGCCGATGTCGACTCGCCACGGCCCCGCCTGACTCGGTTAGAGGAGGCAGCAAATCAGCCGACAGCCGGCGTAATCCACATCTAGTAACACTTTTTTCAATGGAGCAAGTCCAGAAGAAAGCAAGCAGTATCTACTTCGACAAATCATGGGGAACCACTACGTGACCTGTCCCTTGGCTGATCGCCTGATCGGACTTTTTCTTACTCAACCTGATCGCCTCTCTATGATTATTCTATACATCAATTATGTTATTTGGATCTAATCATCTTCCATTCACATGCATGCATGAATTTTCCGGCCGGAGTGCTAATTACATGCATGGATTTTCCGGCCGCGTTGCTAATCACATGCGTGGCACATCTCACGTATACTACAGCTGGGCGTTTCAGGTTCGATTCGACGACCACGGCGACGTGCGCGCGTCTGACTCGGCGGAACGACGCATCGACCTCAACAGCACGCCATCACAGTTGGCTCGAATCGGGAATCCTCAACCCAGCGGAATGGCGCATTGGCTTCGACCACGCGTATCTGACAAACCGGCGGCTCGGGAAGACGGCAGCGCCGCGTCATCCACAAGCCAGACCGTGAGCATCGCGACTGCAGTAAGTGGCATGGCGGACACTACGTCCAAGAGCAATGGCGACGTGCTGAAGCTGCCGCCGACGTCAACAACAAAAACAAGTTCATCGCTGCACCCGACAGGCGACTCGAGTGCCTTCATCGGCTCCGCCTCCGACACTCGGGGGCTAGCGGCCTCGCCTTCGTCGGCTCCGTCTCCGACACTCGGGGGCTGGCGGCCTCGCCTTCGTCGACTCCGCCTTCGTCGACTCCGCCTCCAACACTCGGGGGCTGGCGGCCACGCCTTCGTCGGCTCCGTCTCTGACACTCGGGGGCTGGCTGCCCCGCCTTCGTCGACTCCGCCTTCGTCGGCTCCGCCTCCAACACTCGGGGGCTGGCGGCCACGCCTTCGTCGGCTCCGTCTCCGACACTCGGGGGCTGGCGGCCTCGCCTTCGTCGACTCCGCCCTCGTCGACTCCGCCTTCGTCGACTCCGCCTCCAACACTCGGGGGCTGGCGGCCACGCCTTCATCGGCTCCGTCTCCGACACTCGGGGGCTGGCTGCCCCGCCTTCGTCGACTCCGCCTTCGTCGGCTCCGCCACCAACACTCGGGGGCTGGCGGCCACGCCTTCGTCGGCTCCGTCTCCGACACTCGGGGGCTGGCGGCCTCGCCTTCGTCGACTCCGCCCTCGTCGACTCCGCCTTCGTCGACTCCGCCTCCAACACTCGGGGGCTGGCGGCCACGCCTTCGTCGGCTCCGTCTCCGACACTCGGGGGCTGGCGGCCTCGCCTTCGTCGACTCCGCCCTCGTCGACTCCGTCTTCGTCGACTCCGCCTCCAACACTCGGGGGCTGGCGGCCACACCTTCGTCGGCTCCGTCTCCGACACTCGGGGGCTGGCTGCCCCGCCTTCGTCGACTCCGCCTTCGTCGGCTCCGTCTCCGACACTCGGGGGCTGGCGGCCACGCCTTCGTCGGCTCCGTCTCCGACACTCGGGGGCTGGCGGCCTCGCCTTCGTCGACTCCGCCCTCGTCGACTCCGCCTTCGTCGACTCCGCCTCCAACACTCGGGGGCTGGCGGCCACGCCTTCGTCGGCTCCGTCTCCGACACTCGGGGGCTGGCTGCCCCGCCTTCGTCGACTCCGCCTTCGTCGGCTCCGCCTCCAACACTCGGGGGCTGGCGGCCACGCCTTCGTCGGCTCCGTCTCCGACACTCGGGGGCTGGCGGCCTCGCCTTCGTCGACTCCGCCCTCGTCGACTCCGCCTCCAACACTCGGGGGCTGGGGGCCACGCCTTCGTCGGCTCCGTCTCCGACACTCGGGGGCTGGCTGCCCCGCCTTCGTCAACTCCGCCTTCGTCGGCTCCGCCTCCAACACTCGGGGGCTGGCGGCCACGTCTTCGTCGGCTCCGTCTCCGACACTCGGGGGCTGGCGGCCTCGCCTTCGTCGACTCCGCCCTCGTCGACTCCGCCTTCGTCGGCTCCACCTCCAACACTCGGGGGCTGGCGGCCACGCCTTCGTCGGCTCCGTCTCCGACACTCGGGGGCTGGCTGCCCCGCCTTCGTCGACTCCGCCTTCGTCGACTCCGCCTCCAACACTCGGGGGCTGGCGGCCACGCCTTCGTCGGCTCCGTCTCCGACACTCGGGGGCTGGCTGTCCCGTCTTCGTCGACTCCGCCTTCGTCGACTCCGCCTCCAACACTCGGGGGCTGGCGGCCACGACTTCGTCGGCTCCGTCTCCGACACTCGGGGGCTGGCGGCCCCGCCTTCGTCGACTCCGCCTTCGTCGACTCCGCCTTCGTCGACTCCGTCTCCGACACTCGGGGGCTGGCGCTTCACCTTCATCACTTCCGCCGCGTCGACTACTTTCGCCGCGTCGACTCCGGTCCGCTGCGTCGACTACTTCCGCCGCGTCGACTCCGGTCCGCCGCGTCGACTACTTCCGCCGCGTCGACCCCGGTCCGCCGCGTCGACTACCTCCGCCGCGTCGACTCTGGTCCACCGCGTCGACTACCTCCGCGCGTTGACTCCGGTCCGCCGCGTCGACTACCTCTGCCGCGTTGACTCCGGTCCGCCGCGTCGACCCGGTCCGCCGCGTCAACTACCTGCGCGCGTTGACTCCGGTCCGCCGCGACGACTACTTCCGCCACGTTGACTCCGGTTCGCGGCGTCGACTCCAGTCCGCCACACTTACTCCTTCTGCCGTGTCGACTCCGGTCCGCCGCGTTGAAGCAATCTCGCCTTGGCCGCACCCGATGCTCTCCCGGGTGCTGCGCCGCACAGGCCACAACAAACTCGCCTTGGCCGTACCCGATGCTCTCCCGGGTGCTGCGCCACACAGGCCACAACAAAATTGCCTTGGCCGCACCCGATGCTCTCCCGGGTGTTGCGCCGCACAGGCCACAACAAACTCGCCTTGGCCGTACCCGATGCTCTCCCGGGTGCTGCGCCACACAGGCCACAACAAAATTTCCTCGGCCGCACCCGATGCTCTCCCGGGTGTTGCGCCGCACATGCCACAACAAACTCGCCTTGGCCGTACCCGATGCTCTCCCGGGTGCTGCGCCACACAGGTCACAACAAAATTGCCTTGGCCGCACCCGATGCTCTCCGGGTGCTGCGCCGCACAGGCCATAAGATACTCGCCTTTGCCACACCCGATGCTCTCCGGGTGCTGCGCCGCATAGGCCACAACAAACTCGCCTTGGCCGTACCCGATGCTCTCCCGGGTGTTGCGCCGCACAGGCCACAACAAACTCGCCTTGGCCGTACCCGATGCTCTCCCGGGTGCTGCTCCACACAGGCCACAACAAAATTGCCTTGGCCGCACCCGATGCTCTCCCGGGTGCTGCGCCGCGCAGGCCAAAACATACTCGCCTTGGCCGCACCCGATGCTCTCCCGGGTGCTGCGCCGCACAGGCCACAACAAACTCGCCTTGGCCGTACCCGATGCTTTCCCGGGTGCTGCGCCACACAGGCCACAACAAAATTGCCTTGGCCGCACCCGATGCTCTCCCGGGTGTTGCGCCGCACAGGCCACAACATACTCGCCTTGGCCGTACCCGATGCTCTCCCGGGTGCTGCGCCACACAGGCCACAACAAAATTGCCTTGGCCGCACCCGATGCTCTCTCGGGTGCTGCGCCGCGCAGGCCATAACATACTCGCCTTGGCCGCACCCGATGCTCTCCCGGGTGCTGCGCCGCACAGGCCACAACAAACTCGCCTTGGCCGTACCCGATGCTCTCCCGGGTGCTGCGCCACACAGGCCACAACAAAATTGCCTTGGCCGCACCCGATGCTCTCCGGGTGTTGCGCCGCACAGGCCACAACAAACTCGCCTTGGCCGTACCCGATGCTCTCCCGGGTGCTGCGCCACACAGGCCACAACAAAATTGCCTTGGCCGCACCCGATGCTCTCCCGGGTGTTGCGCCGCACAGGCCACAACAAACTCGCCTTGGCCGTACCCGATGCTCTCCCGGGTGCTGCGCCACACAGGCCACAACAAAATTGCCTTGGCCGCACCCGATGCTCTCCCGGGTGTTGCGCCGCACAGGCCACAACAAACTCGCCTTGGCCATACCCGATGATCTCCCGGGTGCTGCACCGCACATGCCATAACAAATTCGTCTTGGCAATTCACAATCATCGACAAAACAAATCATTCGGTAGGCCAACAGGCTGAACGAGCATTCGAACAACTTTCGAGTGCCCATAGAGAAGTAAGCTAACAGGCTGAATAAAATACACAGTAAGCCACCAGGCTGAATAAAAATACACAGTAAGCCACCAGGCTGAATAAAAATACACGGTAAGACAACAGGCTGAACGAGACTCTACTCATTATCGAGTCCCTCATTCACTCCCATCGGGAGTATGGCAATAACCGGCTTTCGACTGAAGGCTAATTAAGATTAAACTCAATTACAAGCAATTCAGCTTAATCTCGGGGGCTACTCCCATCGGGAGCGCTGTAGCGCCCCCGATAGCATGAGATCAATATTCAGTCGAAACATTACTGACTAAACCATCCTCTGTAAGCCCTCAAAGGCCGGAGTCGAATCATTTTTACTTGTCCCTTTCAGGAACCCGACGGCGTGCCCAGGAGGAAAGAGTCCTTACCCGAATCTTCGATTCGACCAAGCACTCGGGGGCTCCTGTCGTGGGGCTACCCTTCGACTACCCCACGGTGAAGATACCTGGTGCACGCCAAGACTAGGACCCGACATGCGGCCTATTAGAAGATGACAACAAAGGCCCACCTGGCGGCCCAATGAAGCCCAACAAGCTACAACTTGGAGTACAAGACAAGAAACTCATGTAAACCCTACCTGGCTCCCTTTATAAAGTCAGGCAGGGACACCCCATTAGGGGGATCGAGACAGATAGGCATAGCCCTAGCGAGACCACGTCTCACACCATCGCCCTTGCGGCCACCATGTAACATCATTATACATCTATACATATCAGACAAGCAGGATGTAGGTCTTTACCTCACCATGAGGGGCCGAACCTGGGTAAATCTTTGCTTGTCAGCCGACGGAACTACCAGCGCGCCATCTCTCTCCCCCTCAATCAACCCGGGGTACACAACCCAGGGATTTGCCGAGTCCACACCTCGTCACTACCGTTAGGGAGAGCACCAAAAACCATCTCACTCTTCTCTTTTAAGGAGTCAATATCATTCTCTTTTAATCCATAATAATCCTCATCCTCATCATCACAAGATGTAGAGGGTTCCAAAGGTGGAGATACCTTTGAATCCCTAGCCATAAGGCAAAAGTGAGTAATGGATGATGATGATGAAGAATTGCTTGAAGCACCATTGAGGTCCATGTCTTGTTCCAACAAGTGTTGGGTTTCCTCTACATTGTTAGCCACACAAGTACTAGAGGAAATGGAAGCATTGTTTTCATGGCAACAAGAAATAGAAAGCATATCATCATGAGATTTAGTTAAGCAACTAATACATGATATGCAAGGACTATCAGCACTAGCATGTAGGACATTTGAAGTGCTAGAAGAGTTTAAGTCCAAAGATAGAACATTGCAATGAGATAGAGATGAAGTATAGTCAATAGAATAGTCACCATCAACAAAGCAATTTCTATCACCACTCACCATATCATTACCTTGTGACAAATCACATGTTCGTGGAGTGGAAGAAGTTGTGAACTCATCACGGCCGGAGGTGGAAGGAGAACAATCATCCTCAATAATGTTGGACACTTCATATTTATCTTGAAGCTTGGTCCAAAGCTCATGAGCGTTCCGAAAAGGCATGATTGATGCAAGAACTACATCGCTCAAAACACAAATGAGACCATTAGATACTTGAGTATCGAGATCAGAGTTTTCCTCATCCTCTAAAGATAATTCTTAGTAATCCTTTGGAGGAGAAAAACCCACATCTACAATTCTCTCAATATAATTTGGACCCATGTCCCTAAAAAGATTAAGCATGCGAATTTTCCAAACATCATAATTTGTGCCATCGGATATAAAAGTGGGATCGTGCACTAATTCTCTAAACGACATCTTTACTCTCTAGGAGGTAAAGCCCCAAAAGAGAGCCCAGGCTCTGATACCAATTGAAAGGACAAGGATGTCGCCTAGAGGGGGGGGGGGGTGAATAGGCGATTTAAAAACTTTTCCGGTTTAGGCTTGATAATTGCAGAATAAAACTTGGTGTTTAAATTAACAAGCCAACAACCTAAATATACTAGGTTCACCTATGTGCACCAACAACTTATGCTAAGCAAGACAAGCAACAAGGTGATAGCAAGATGTAAAACTTCAAGCACAAAGGCTATCACAATGTAAAGTGCATAAGTAAAGAGCTCGGGTATAGAAATAACCGAGGCACGCGGAGACGACGATGTATTCCCGAGTTCCTCTTTTTTAGGGGAGTACGTCTCGTTGGAGGGGTGTGAGTTTCAAATACAAGACGCCACAAATGGCCTCACCCTATTCTCCGATGAACCTTGCCCAAAAGCTCGGTTCACCTTCCACTATTGATTTCCTTTTGGGCGGAAATCGAGTCCCTTACAACAATGTTGAGGCACAACCCACAAAAGGATTGGGAGCTCCCAAGTGGCCACAAAAGGCCTCAACCGCCACAAAAGGCGTCTAGGGTCCAAAGACCCAAGAGTAACAATCTCACGAACTTTTACTTCCACGAATCCTCCTGGAGAGCACAAACCAATGCACAAAAGCAATGGCAAGAGCACAAGTGCTCGAATCCTTCACTCTCAAATCCCACCAAAAGCAACTAATGCTTGTGGGGGGAGAAGAGAGGAAGAACAAAGAAGAACTCAACAAATGAAACTCCAAGATCTAGATCCAAAGGGTTCCCCTCACTTAGAGAAGAGATGGATTGGTGGAAATATAGATCTAGATCTCCTCTCTCAAATCCCTCAAAGATATGCAAGAATCATTGGAAGAATTGGGAGAGGGGCAAACTTTCCAAAGTCAACAATGGAGGTGCGAGAGGGGGGAATTTCGTGCTTGGAAGAGCTAAACACATTGGGGAAGAAGGGGGCCTTTTTATAGGTCCCCAGAAAAAGAGCCGTTGCAGAAAACTTACACCAGAGACTCCGGTCTGCTTAGACCGGAGACTCCGGGGACATTCCGGGCAGGTTCCGGACCAGGGACCAGTAGCTGCCATCGATTGGAACGAAAAATGAAGCGCGCAGACCGGAGACTCCGGTCTGGGACCAGAGACTCCGGCGTGGAAAATTCTGCAGCAACACCAACACGAAAATGGCAAGAACTTTTTCATCCGGACTCCGATTTTGATGATCTGGGGCTCATTGGAATCGTGACGAAGAGCTTTACAAGATAATGCAGAGAAACACCATAGTCCATCATGTGAGGAGGAGATCAAAAGAGGAAAGTTAAGACCTCTCTATAAAAGACAAACCGGTAAAACCTCCAACATAAAAAACGACACAAGATATGCATATAAAATCCGTTTTTGATGAACTAGAGCTTGGTATGAAGATGAACATAAGCTCTAAATCCTCACATGAATAAAAGCCAAATAAGAACCAAGAAAGATGATATGCCAAGTATGCAAAGGTTTGAGCTCTCCACAAAGATGCGATCAAGTTACTCACTTGAGAGCCCCTCTTGATAGTACGTCGTCTGTCCTATAACCCGGTCTCCCACTAACAACATGAGACCGGTGAAATAGAAACTCTATCAAGATCATACCTTTGCCTCGCGCATTCCACCTGAGGTAGATGATGACGATCTTGATCTCTTCAAGGGGACCACCTTTCTTGATTGCGCTTTGCTTGGTGAAAACTCACATATCGCTCCCCCATACACCACTATGGGAGAGCCTCTCTTAGACACATCTTCACTTGGCCATTATCTCCAAATGGGTGACAAGCTTCAAGCATAGGATTTCTTCGAGATGCTTCTCCTGAACTTGCACTTCATCTTTGTAACAGCCCCAGCTTGTAAAGACAAAGTACGAATAATTTTTCCACTTTTCTTATCCTGTTTGCATCAGGTCATGCATATGAGAATTTTCTACTTCTAGAAATCGACAAATGCAAGCAACTAAGATGGGGAAGCAAAGCCAACTTCCCCCAAACACCCAAAACCAAATACAATTGCCCAACCTGTCAACAAGTCATGCTTGGACTTCCAAATGGTTGAGGAAGTTCCAAGTTCACTTTTGAAATCAATTCTCAAAATCCAAATATCTCCAAATAGGAATTTCAATTGAGAATCCAAATTTGAGTTAACTCAATTCCATTTTTGGAACCAAGTTAAGCTTTCCAGAAATTCAAACTAAAATAATGGGGAGCTTCAATATGCTTTTGAGAATCTCCATGAATATCTTCACTACTTTTGGAATTGTCTAAATGCTCCAATTAAATACATTTTGGAAATTGCCCAATTTACCTTAATTAAAAGCTGTGAACAAATGTTGGTCAAAATAATTTATTTGACCTCACCAATTTTTGTGGAGCACCTAAAGGTCATTCAGAAACCCTATGAATTTTTCTGGAATTTATAAAAATGCCCTGGTGTCTCTTTTAAATGGTGGAAATGCTGCTGGAGTTAATTTGAAACACAAAAAGGACCTAGTTGCAATGCCAGGAGGACCTGTCCGTGATGGAAGATTTTTGCCAGGGACCAAATTGCAATTCTGTGTTCCCCTCCTCCCTGTAGCGACCTGGAGCTCGCTCCCGCCGCACCACGGCCGTGCCTGCGCTGTACCCGCGCGACGCCCGGGCCCCCTCCCCACTGCCCCTACCTGCACGAGGAGCACGCACTCGAGGCCACGCTCTCCATCCCTCACACGCCCACCTGCCCCATCTCCTTTCCCCCTCTGCTCCCCGCGAGCTCCGCACCATGGCCGAGGCCGCCGTGCTCGTCGCCGTTACCTGAGCGCGCAAGGAGCAGATCGACGACCACCCGCAGCTCCGCCGTGGTCCCCTCTACCCCCACGCCGAACGAATCGTGCTGGAACGCCGCCGTTTCGCCGCGCCCTCGCCGTCTTCCGCCGGCCGTCCGCAGCTCCGCCGCGGGAATCCGCCGCCGTCGCTGCACCTCTGACATCCCCGACCACTCCAGCGTGCCTTGGTGAGCATCCCGCGTCGCACCACGCTCTCACCTTTCCCTTTCCCTCGCTTTTTCTCGCTCCACGTCGCGGCCGTACGCCGGCGTTCGTCGCGCTCCGTTCTCTCGCGAGGCCGGCCGTGGAAACGGTCGTGACCGGCCTCGAGGCCGTTTGCCTCTGGACCGTAACCGGTCGTTGGGCCGGCCCAACCGGCCAGAAGGCCGGACGCCTCTGCCACTGGCCCGGTTTTTGAACCGGCTTTGGCCGGGCTGCTAACCGGGCTCCTCTGGCCCATGACCGGCCTGCAAGCCGGCCTAGCCGGGCTGTGGACCGGCCTGCACAGTAAAAACAGTTTTTCTTATTTTATTAAAATAAAACAATTGATAACTATTGAGGTATTGCTTCAAATTTAACAAATGAAATACCAAAATGATCAGTGCTTCAAATGCTATCTAATCATGTTAATCTCACATCATGATCACAAATAATTACTTGATGTTATTAATAATTTGGTTAAAAGAATTAAATTCGAATAATTCTTTAATTCACCAATTATTCATCGGTACCGGAAAATTACAAATGAGGTACCAGTTCGATCGGGAGAACAAACCCTATCTAATCATGCCATGTTCATGCATATTTGAGCCACTTCTTGGTAATGTGATAATGGATGAACAATGTGGTCAATAAGCTAAATATGGGGTTGCTTCCAAATAATTGCCCTAATTATTTGGCTCTCCTTTTACTCTTGCTAGATAAACTAAATGATGCTATCCTTGCATAAGCTTGTCATGTCATCATGTGATTGTGCATTGCATTGTACCCATGTGTGGTGATTGATTGTTGTTTCCATGTTTATGCTCCGCTAGATCAAGCAGCCGGGGTTACTCCACAATACCCCGAGGATCCGTATTACTACCCGTATCCCGAACAAGGCAAGCGTAATCCCCCCCTCTAAGCATATCTTATCCTATTTTCCGCAATTATTTTCTCCACTATAATATTGCATGCGGTTCTAAATGTCTTTTGCCTGGATTAGAGTATCCTACTAGTTGCATTAGAATCCTGTTGACATTACCTGTATCCTTCCTATTAACCACAGGTTTGAAGTGTTGGCCCGAGATAATTATACTTGCCATGTATATGCTTAGCCATGCTTAGTAAATGCCTAGTGGTACTATGGTGGTACATGCTGGAAACAGGTGTTGACTTGTGACCGCGTTGATGATGGTGGAGAAATGTGGTGATGGATAATAAAATGCTTAAAGGTGGGGATGAGAGGCCACATGGGATGTGGTGGGTTGTCTCGTTCTCGCCGCCTAGGTGCGAGTTCTGCACATCCTGAACCAAGACTGAGCGTGCAACCATGCGTGAGGCCTATGCAATTGCAGGAACCCTCATAGACTAAATAACTCGAGCGGGGCTAGCCAGGGTCCTCTAGTTCGGTTTTCCATTTGCGCGTGCGTGATGGTGGTGAACTGTGATGAGGCTGATGGCGTTAGGAAAATGAGTGGCCACGGGGCAGTTAGTTGGAGCTGCTGCTCCGTCCTCACTGATGATCCTGGAGAGTCCTTAACGAGGGAGAAGTCGACACCGCTCCCACCCAGCCGGCTTTCCAAGGAAGAGAGCTAATGCGCAGGTAATGGGCCGGACGGTACGCGTGGCGAAGGAGCTGGGGCCCTTCGGGACTCCGGGGACTTCACTTTGTACACCCCTGCAGGGATAAATCTTTTCGAAAAGCCGTGTCCGCGGTTACGGACGACTTGGGAATGGACGATGATCATAGAATAACTTAAACGGAATGATTAAAACTTGGGTACTAGAGGTACCAATTCACGAATGTAAGGTTGACTTCCTCGAGGGTGATTCGGGGAGGTGCCTTTGATGAACAGGTACAATGGTGATGATGGTTGTTGTTGAGAAAGGTGATCAAAGAAAGAGTTACTTCTTACCCCTTTTAAAATGTTCTGATTAGTCGATGCCATGGAGTTGTGTTTTATAAATAAAATCAGCTTTATGCAAAACAGCCATAAAACCTTTGAAAGCCAATCATCGAGCATATATTAGCTCTTAATCTTGCGAGTTCGTCGAACTCAACGTCGTTTGTTTTTTTCAGAGAGGACTTCACCGACCTCGAAGGTGGGTTCTTTGTGGACGTCGACGAGTAGTCTGGGGTTCCCAGGTGGCAGCTTGGGACATCTCGGAACAGCTGGCGCTGTGATGTTTATCTGTAGGCCTCTTAGGCCATATTTGGTTCTTGTTGTTTAGAACAACCTTCGCTTCCGCTTGATGTAATGTTGGGTCTGTGACCTCTGGTTGTCATTTGCTATCTTTCTCTATTATAAGAGTTGAACTATATGATTTGTGTCGTAGAGTCTGTGATGTGCCAGTTGTTCCACAAGTCTTGATCTTACTATTATGCTTTGATAGTTGTGCCTGTGTTAAGGCATCAATCGGGGTGTTGCGTTGTCTGGAGTGAGGTGTACCCAGCAACGCCTGCCAAAGGTTTTGGCCGGGGATTGGTAAACCCGTAACCTCCGGTTGTATCGCTTAACCGGTGACACACAGCATCACTGTATAGCAGTCGGGTCGGGGCGCCACAAGTTGGTATCAGAGCAGTACTGCCTGTAGGAAACCCTTCTACTGGTCGATGTTGAGTCTAGTGTTTGTGAAAATATTTTTAACCTAAAAATGAGTTGTGAAAACCATCTTAGGATTCTTTTTACTCCTTATCTGGTTACCCTCTAATCTCGGAGCAATCTTACCTCGATTTGAGTTAAAGGTTTTACTTCTCACTGTTACTTCAAAATGATTAGAAACGGGGTGGGTTCGACCTTTAGTGTTATGTGTCACGTTGCTCCCGCTGCGTTGCAATCCCAAATCAACTCAGATGTTTCTACCGAGTCAATCTTTGATCCTTTCTTTGGGTTTTAACCCACGGACTTGAACATAAGGTCCCGGATTGTGTCAACTAGAGTGTGTTAAGTTGTGATTTCTTAACTCTCACTAGTAGCACATGATGCTGATCTTTGACCCAAGTTCTATCTTGTTGTTTTCCTTCTCGCAAAGTATTATCGTCCCTAGTCTGTGTACTTGTGAGACGCTAATGCTATTGTTCGACCATTCGGAGAAAGATACTAACTGTGTCATTGTCAAATCTCCAGAATGGCTCGAGGAGGTCGTGGAGGCCGTGGTGGTCGCGGTAACCACAATGATGATGAGGATGATCTGCCGCCACCACCCTCGATGGCTCAAGTCTTGATGGCCATTGAGGAGAACCGTGGGCGCAATGAGCGCTTGCTTGAGCAGTTGGTGCAGCAGAATGCACGGAGGAACGAGTGCAACACTCTCACTGAGTTCCTGCGTCCAGCCACCCACTTTGCTGATGCTAAGGAGCCACTGGAAGCTGATGATTGGCTTCGTGCTTTGGAGCGCAAGTTCTCCGCGCTCATGTCCCATTGGCTGAGCAAGTCAACTTTGCCACCTATCTCTTGGTTGGTGCTGCTGGCTGTTGGTGGGAAAGCCATGTGGCTTTGTTTCCAGCCAACCATGTCTTCACCTGGGCTGATTTCCGCACTGCCTTCCGTGCGGAGTACATTCCCCAGCCGATCATGGACTTGAAGAGGAGGGAGTTCCTGGATTTGCAACAGGGACGGATGGACCTCCGCACTTATGGTCGTGAGTTCAACCATCTCTCTCGTTACGCCCCAAGGGACGTGACCAATGATGCTGACAAGCAAGAGCTGTTCCGCAAGGGTCTGAATCCGCAGCTCCGCTATGAGCTATTGCCCTTCAGGTTCCAGACCTATCAGGAGCTGTTCAACCAGGCTTTCACTCTTGAGCAAGGAAGAAAGGAACTTGAAGCTTCCAAGAGGCCCGCACATGGGGACCACCAGAGTTCCTCGGGTTCTGAGAGCAAGAAGCGCAGGGTGTTTGTTCCCTACAGCGCCGTACCTCGTGCTCCATTCATGCCGGGCAGCAGGATATAGGCCACCTCCTCCGCGCCCCACTACTTCGACACTTGGGTAGGCGGAAGTGGGTACCGTCCTATGCTACCTGCTCCACCTGGAGTCACTTGCTACACCTGTGGCCAGGCTGGTCACTACTCCAGGGAGTGCCCCCAGAAGGCACCTCTCGCGATAACTCCTGCACGAGCCCCTGCCACTCCAACTGGCAAGGCTGGACCTATTGTGCGTGGTCGCCTGAACCACGTCTCTGTTGAAGAAGCTGAAGATGACCCCGGCGTTCTTATGGGTGAGTTACGAATCAACGGCAATACAGCTACTTTGTTTGATTCTGGAGCATCGCATTCATTCATATCCATAGCGTTTGCAAAAGACCACAACATACCGTTCGAGAAAATGAGCGTCCCTTGACGATCTCCACTCCTGGTTCCAAATGGCAAACCGATGGGTTACTCCTGAGGTCCAGATTAATATAGGTTCCTTGTCTTTTCCTTATGCCTTGGTAGCTCTGAAGTCCAAAGGCATTGATGTCATATTGGGCATGAACTGGCTAGCCAAATACCAGGCTAATCTCGACTGTGCTGCCAAGACCATTACTGTGACCGCTCCTTCCGGTGACATTGTGAGTATTGGCCTGCAACATCAATACCTCCGTCCGCCGTCGTACCCAAGTCACCTGAGATTCTCCTTTGCTTTATGGAAGGCGAATCCCCTCCTGAAATCCAGGACATACACGTGGTGTGTGACTTCCCGGATGTGTTCCCGGAAGAATTGCCTGGCATGCCTCCTGACCGAAGTGTGGAGTTTGTCATAGATCTACTTCCCGGTACGCTCCAATTTCCAAGAAGCCCTACCGTATGCCGGTGGAAGAGTTGGCTCTGTTGAAAGAGCAAATTGATCAGCTGTTAGAAGGAGTTCATCCAGCCTAGCAGTTCACCTTGGGGTTGTCCGGTACTCTTTGTCAAGAAGAGGGATTCTACCGTGCCTCGTCTAGTCTCTGACTATCGACCGTTGAATGCGGTGACAATCAAGAACAAGTATCCTATTCCTCGCATCAATGATCTGTTGGATCAGTTAGCTGGTGCAACGGTATTCTCCAAGATGGATCTGAGGTCAGGCTACCATCAGATAAAAATCAGAAAGGAGGATATTCCAAAGACGGCATTTGTTACTCGTTATGGCTCATATGAGTATACCGTCATGTCCTTTGGTCTCACAAATGCTCCAGCTACTTTCATGAGGCTCATGAACTCCATCTTCATGGATTATCTTGATAAGTTTGTCGTCATTTACATTGATGACATCCTCATCTATTCCAAAACCAATGAAGAGCATGAGGAACATCTTCGTTTGGTTCTGACACGGCTTCGTGAACACCGTCTCTATGCCAAGTTCTCCAAGTGTGAGTTTTGGTTGGATAAACTTGTCTTCCTTGGACATGTAATATCTGCCAATGGTGTGGAAGTCATCCCCGACAAAATTCAAGCTATTCTAGACTGGAAAACTCCAATGTCAGTCAAGGACATTCGTAGCTTTCTCGGATTGGCGGGTTACTACCGCCGATTCATCGAAGCTTTCTCCAAAATAGCCAAGGCATTGACTGACCTTCTCAAGAAGGATAGAAAGTTCGTATGGTCTGCCGAAGCTGAAGAGAGCTTCCAAGCCCTGAAAGCCAAGCTCACGTCCGCTCCTGTGCTTGTCCTGCCGGACACGAGCAAGGATTTCGTCGTCTTCTGTGACGCCTCTCTACAAGGTTTGGGTTGTGTATTGATGCAAGATGGCCATGTGGTGGCTTATGCTTCTCGCCAACTTAAGCCGCATGAGCTCAACTACCCAACTCATGATCTAGAGCTTGCCGCGTGGTCTATGCTTTGAAGCAATGGAGACCATACCTGTTTGGTAACCGTTGCGAGATCTTCTCGGATCACAAGAGTCTGAAGTACCTCTTCACCCAGCCGGATTTAAATCTCAGGCAAAGGCGTTGGTTGGAGTTAATCACGGACTACAATGTGAGTCTGAACTATCAACCCGGCAAAGCAAACGTCGTGGCTGACGCGCTAAGTCGGAAGTCCTATTGCAACAATCTGATGATTGAAGCAACCTCCCTTCATGAAGATTCTCCCGTTTGAACTTGGAAATGGTTCCCTCCGGCTATCTAGCAAATCTGGAGATCAAATCTACTCTTGTAGACCAGATCAAGGATGCCAGAAGCGTGACAAGGGTATTCTGAAAATCAAGGACAATATTGCTAGTGGGAAGTACAAATGCTTCTCTGTCGATGAATCCGGAGTTGTTTATTTCGGTGACCGTCTAGTGGTACCCAAGAAGCGGAAATTGAGAGAGCTGATCCTTCAGGAGGCTCATGATACACCTCTCTCTATCCATCCCGGTAGTACCAAAATGTACCAAGACCTTCGACCACAATTCTGGTGGACTCGTATGAAACGGGAAATCGCCAAGTTTGTTGCTGAATGCGACACCTGTCGTCGGGTAAAAGCTGAACATCAAAGACCTCCGGCACTCTCCGCCCTATTGCAGTTCCCGAGTGGAAATGGGATGAAATTGGTATGGACTTCATCACCGGATTTCCCCGGTCTCAAAGGGCAACAATGCAATCTGGGTAATCATTGATCGTCTTTCCAAGGTTGCTCACTTCCTACCAGTCCGCGATGAGATACATGCTAGTCAACTGCTGACTATATTTGGCTCGTATTGTTCCATTGCATGGGGTCCCTTTGAGGATCATCTCTGACCGTGGAAGTATCTTTGTCTCCAAGTTCTGGCAGAGTTTCCAAATGCTATGGGGTCCCGTCTCAACTTCAGTACCGCCTACCATCCCCAGACTGATGGTCAGACCGAAAGGGTAAACCAAGTTGGAAGACATGCTTCGGGCATGTGTAATCTCTTTTGGCACGAATTGGGAAAAGTATCTCCCTTTCGCGGAGTTCTCCTACAACAACAGCTATCAAGCTAGTCTGGGCATGGCTCCATTTGAGGTTCTCTATGGAAGAAAATGCCGTACTCCTCTGAATTGGTCCGAGACCGGAGAGAGGGCACTCTTTGGTCCGGATGTGATCAATGAAGCTGAGGAGAAGGTTCGAATCATAAGAGAGAATCTGAAGATTGCTCAGTCTAGGCAGAAGAGCTACTACGATAAGCATCATCAGGAGGTTCACTATGAAATTGGTGATAAAGCTATCTCCGCGTCTCTCCCCTTCGAGGCGTTCGCCGCTTCGGAATCAAAGGGAAATTGGCACCTCGCTATGTTGGTCCTTTCACCGTTCTGGCCAAGCGAGGAGATCTTTCCTACAAGTTGGAGTTGCCGGTCATCTTTCCAAATGTACATGATGTGTTTCATGTTTCCCAACTCCGCCGTTGTTTTAAGGATCCTATCCATGGGGTCAATCATGAAGAGCTAGATCTCCAGGAAGACCTCACCTATCGCGTGCATCCTATCCGTGTCCTGGATGAAGCTGAAAGAAAGACTCGTAACAAGACCACCAAGTTTCTCAAAATTCAGTGGTCTCATCATTCCGAGGAAGAAGCAACGTGGGAACGAGAGTCTAGTCTCCGTGAGGAATATCCCGCCTTCCTCACTCAATCCTAGAATCTCGGGACGAGATTCCTGTAAGGGGGGTAGAATTGTAACAGCCCCAGCTTGTAAAGACAAAGTACGAATAATTTTTCCACTTTTCTTATCCTGTTTGCATCAGGTCATGCATATGAGAATTTTCTACTTCTAGAAATCGACAAATGCAAGCAACTAAGATGGGGAAGCAAAGCCAACTTCCCCCAAACACCCAAAACCAAATACAATTGCCCAACCTGTCAACAAGTCATGCTTGGACTTCCAAATGGTTGAGGAAGTTCCAAGTTCACTTTTGAAATCAATTCTCAAAATCCAAATATCTCCAAATAGGAATTTCAATTGAGAATCCAAATTTGAGTTAACTCAATTCCATTTTTGGAACCAAGTTAAGCTTTCCAGAAATTCAAACTAAAATAATGGGGAGCTTCAATATGCTTTTGAGAATCTCCATGAATATCTTCACTACTTTTGGAATTGTCTAAATGCTCCAATTAAATACATTTTGGAAATTGCCCAATTTACCTTAATTAAAAGCTGTGAACAAATGTTGGTCAAAATAATTTATTTGACCTCACCAATTTTTGTGGAGCACCTAAAGGTCATTCAGAAACCCTATGAATTTTTCTGGAATTTATAAAAATGCCCTGGTGTCTCTTTTAAATGGTGGAAATGCTGCTGGAGTTAATTTGAAACACAAAAAGGACCTAGTTGCAATGCCAGGAGGACCTGTCCGTGATGGAAGATTTTTGCCAGGGACCAAATTGCAATTCTGTGTTCCCCTCCTCCCTGTAGCGACCTGGAGCTCGCTCCCGCCGCACCACGGCCGTGCCTGCGCTGCACCCGCGCGACGCCCGGGCCCCCTCCCCACTGCCCCTACCTGCACGAGGAGCACGCACTCGAGGCCACGCTCTCCATCCCTCACACGCCCACCTGCCCCATCTCCTTTCCCCCTCTGCTCCCCGCGAGCTCCGCACCATGGCCGAGGCCGCCGTGCTCGTCGCCGTTACCTGAGCGCGCAAGGAGCAGATCGACGACCACCCGCAGCTCCGCCGTGGTCCCCTCTACCCCCACGCCGAACGAATCGTGCTGGAATGCCGCCGTTTCGCCGCGCCCTCGCCGTCTTCCGCCGGCCGTCCGCAGCTCCGCCGCGGGAATCCGCCGCCGTCGCTGCACCTCTGACATCCCCGACCACTCCAGCGTGCCTTGGTGAGCATCCCGCGTCGCACCACGCTCTCACCTTTCCCTTCCCTCGCTTTTTCTCGCTCCACGTCGCGGCCGTACGCCGGCGTTCGTCGCGCTCCGTTCTCTCGCGAGGCCGGCCGTGGAAACGGTCGTGACCGGCCTCGAGGCCGTTTGCCTCTGGACCGTAACCGGTCGTTGGGCCGGCCCAACCGGCCAGAAGGCCGGACGCCTCTGCCACTGGCCCGGTTTTTGAACCGGCTTTGGCCGGGCTGCTAACCGGGCTCCTCTGGCCCATGACCGGCCTGCAAGCCGGCCTAGCCGGGCTGTGGACCGGCCTGCACAGTAAAAACAGTTTTTCTTATTTTATTAAAATAAAACAATTGATAACTATTGAGGTATTGCTTCAAATTTAACAAATGAAATACCAAAATGATCAGTGCTTCAAATGCTATCTAATCATGTTAATCTCACATCATGATCACAAATAATTACTTGATGTTATTAATAATTTGGTTAAAAGAATTAAATTCGAATAATTCTTTAATTCACCAATTATTCATCGGTACCCGGAAAATTACAAATGAGGTACCAGTTCGATCGGGAGAACAAACCCTATCTAATCATGCCATGTTCATGCATATTTGAGCCACTTCTTGGTAATGTGATAATGGATGAACAATGTGGTCAATAAGCTAAATATGGGGTTGCTTCCAAATAATTGCCCTAATTATTTGGCTCTCCTTTTACTCTTGCTAGATAAACTAAATGATGCTATCCTTGCATAAGCTTGTCATGTCATCATGTGATTGTGCATTGCATTGTACCCATGTGTGGTGATTGATTGTTGTTTCCATGTTTATGCTCCGCTAGATCAAGCAGCCGGGGTTACTCCACAATACCCCGAGGATCCGTATTACTACCCGTATCCCGAACAAGGCAAGCGTAATCCCCCCCTCTAAGCATATCTTATCCTATTTTCCGCAATTATTTTCTCCACTATAATATTGCATGCGGTTCTAAATGTCTTTTGCCTGGATTAGAGTATCCTACTAGTTGCATTAGAATCCTGTTGACATTACCTGTATCCTTCCTATTAACCACAGGTTTGAAGTGTTGGCCCGAGATAATTATACTTGCCATGTATATGCTTAGCCATGCTTAGTAAATGCCTAGTGGTACTATGGTGGTACATGCTGGAAACAGGTGTTGACTTGTGACCGCGTTGATGATGGTGGAGAAATGTGGTGATGGATAATAAAATGCTTAAAGGTGGGGATCAGAGGCCACATGGGATGTGGTGGGTTGTCTCGTTCTCGCCGCCTAGGTGCGAGTTCTGCACATCCTGAACCAAGACTGAGCGTGCAACCATGCGTGAGGCCTATGCAATTGCAGGAACCCTCATAGACTAAATAACTCGAACGGGGCTAGCCAGGGTCCTCTAGTTCGGTTTTCCATTTTGCGCGTGCGTGATGGTGGTAAACTGTGATGAGGCTGATGGCGTTAGGAAAATGAGTGGCCACGGGGCAGTTAGTTGGAGCTGCTGCTCCGTCCTCACTGATGATCCTGGAGAGTCCTTAACGAGGGAGAAGTCGACACCGCTCCCACCCAGCCGGCTTTCCAAGGAAGAGAGCTAATGCGCAGGTAATGGGCCGGACGGTACGCGTGGCGAAGGAGCTGGGGCCCTTCGGGACTCCGGGGACTTCAACTTTGTACACCCTGCAGGGATAAATCTTTTCGAAAAGCCGTGTCCGCGGTTACGGACAACTTGGGAATGGACGATGATCATAGAATAACTTAAACGGAATGATTAAAACTTGGGTACTAGAGGTGCCAATTCCACGAATGTAAGGTTGACTTCCTCGAGGGTGATTCGGGGAGGTGCCTTTGATGAACAGGTACAATGAGGGTGATGATGGTTGTTGTTGAGAAAGTGATCTCAAGAGAAAAGTGTTACTTCTTACCTCCTTTTTAAAATGTTCTGATTAGTCGATGCCATGGAGTTGTGTTTTATAAATAAAATCAGCTTTATGCAAAACAGCATAAAACCTTTGAAAGCCAATCATGGAGCATATATTAGCTCTTAATCTTGCGAGTTCGTCGAACTCAACGTCGTTTGCTTATTTTCAGGAGAGGACTTCACCGACCTCGAAGGTGGGTTCTTTGTGGACGTCGACGAGTAGTCTGGGGTTCCCAGGTGGCAGCTTGGGACATCTCGGAATAGCTGGCGCTGTGATGTTTATCTGTAGGCCTCTTAGGCCATAATTTGGTTCTTGTTGTTTAGAACAACGCCCTTCGCTTCCGCTTGGTGTAATGTTGGGTCTGTGACCTCTGTGTGTAATTTGCTATCTTTCTCTATTATAAGAGTTGAGTTATATGTTTTCGTGTCGTAGAGTCTGTGATGTGCCAGTTGTTCCACAAGTCTTGATCTTACTATTATGCTTTGATAGTTGTGCCTGTGTTGAGGCATCAATCGGGGTGTTGCGTTGTCTGGAGTGAGGTGTACCCAGCAACGCCTGCCAAAGGTTTTGGCCGGGGATTGGTAAACCCGTAACCTCCGGTTGTATCGCTTAACCGGTGACACAGCATCAATGTATAGCAGTCGGGTCGGGGCGCCACAATCTTCTTCTCTTAATCTTTATGGTGACTTGGAGATAAACATGAATGTTCACTCAATCTTCTTTTCCAAGTCATGCTTGCAATAAGCTCAACTCTATATGACCATTCTTCATATAAACACTTAGATAGAACCTTGGTCATCATATAATCTTCTAGAGTCCAACACATGAACTCCAATTTTTCCCATGGACAAGATCTATAAAGATATCTCAATGCAAACATTAGTCCATAGAGATTGTCATAAATTACCAAAACCACACATGAGGGAACATGCACTTTCACCTTATGCAATGGAACTTGGTGAGCAGAGGACATTTTGCAAAGTACTCAAAAGTGCCATCTTTCCTACTGGTTATGCATCTGACATACGCCGCAATGTGCATGTCAAGGACAGAAAGATAACCGGGTTAAAGCGCCATGACAACCATATCATTATGCAAGACTTGCCGCCACTTGCTGTCAGACAAACATTACCAGAAAGAGTGAGTGCAGTACTGATTCGTGTGAGTAGATTTTTCAAGCAAATGTACTCACCAGTTATTTGCACAAGTGACATGGAAAAATTAGGGGCTGAAATAGCTGAGACCTTGAGCCTTCTTGAGGCTATATTCCTCCCATCTTTTTTCGATATTATGGTGCACTTGATGGTTCATCTTCCTGCCCAAGCAAAGATAGCTGGTCCTGTACGTTTTCGTAGCATGTGGGGTACAGAGAGGTATATAGGAAAGCTTAAGGGACATGTCCACACTAGAAGTCACGTGGAAGGATCAATTGCGGAGGGATATATGTTTGATGATAGCTTGACCTTTTGCTCACGCTGTTTAGATGGTGGGTTTAACATAGCTAAGAATGATGGAGGTTTGGATGATGATGCACCTTCATTCTTCCGTAACATTGGTAGAGGGCTGGCTGGCAAGCGCATTGTGATGCTAGATAACAAAACATGGTTGCAAGCCCACCGATATGTTTTATTCAACTATGAACACATAGAACCATACTTTGAGATTTTACGAGGTGGACGAAGCCGCTTTGAGATTTGTTATCACCACTTCACACACAAAATGGAAAGAGTGGAAGGGAGATTTGAAGAAGTCAAGATTTGATCCTGAATTGACTTATGAAGAACTTATGGAAAAACGTGACGAAAGAATTAGTATAACTGACTGGCAGACCCTTATTACTCATTGGAGATCTCCGCTATTTGAAGTAAGTCATTCTTCCAATATCTATATTCATGTACATTCTGTCTGGTTGACTTTGTTCCACTGGTTGACTTTTCCTTTCTCTTGCAGTCTCGCAGTGATACCTCCAAAAAGAATCGTGCCAATGCAGTGCCTCATACATCCGGTAGCAAGAGTCATGCCATTGTAGCCGAAGAAATAGTAAAAAAATTATCCCAAGTAACATTGATATCCATTATCTTTCTAGGACTAATTGTAAAACGTCAAAATGATTGTAGGCTGAGGACCTTGGGCACAAGCCTCGGAGAGATGAAGTTTATATCAAAACACATACTCACAAGGAAGGGGATTATGTGCCGCAGGCAGCGGCAACAATTGTAAGTATTTTTTGTATTGCCTTTTTTAGCTCCGGTTGCGAAGTATTTTTTGTCACTGGAATTGACATAACAACTATCTGCAATACGTTTTGCAGAAAAATCTCATAGACAAAGCTGAAAAACACCCTGAGCTGAAGGAAAAAAGCATCGAGGAGGGTGATCTATTTGCTCATGTCTGTGGAATGAAGGAGCCCAGGGGTTGTGTCCGTGTGCTAGGTCAAAGTGTAACACCTCAAGATCTCCGCACACCAGGTACACTTGCTAAAGTGAGCACAAGGGTTCTAGTTGAAATGGAGGGACGTCGACAGGCTAAAAATCGTATGAACATGATGGAGGTGCAGATGCAACAGATGCAGGAAGAAATAAAGCAAATGAAAGAAATGATGAAAGGTAGACATGAGGGGCGTAATCTGGAAGCTCCTAGCTCGCATCATGGTTCCAATTCTCGTCATGACACCAACAACGAGCACAACGGTGATGAAGAAGATGATCTCGAAGAAGATGGTGATGGTGTCTACATTCAGAGAAGAGTTCTTGCAACTGCTCCTTTAACTGCTCCTGCAAGAAGCTCCTCAACCCACCAAGATGAAAGCCTCGTAATCTTTTCATCCCTTAGACCCTTACATCTTGCAAACTGCTTCTTGCCACTGTTGTTTCCATGTTTCTAAAATAATCTTGCAACTGTTGTTCCCATTTTCAGCTTGGTATGGATGTGCTGCTCTATGCATGGACTGATCCTGAAACTCCGGTTGCGAAGGCAACAATTATCTCAATTGATCCTGACACTATTGTGGGAAGGGAGCCCCTTGGACCAGGAACTTATGAGGTTATTGTCAATGTTTCACTCAAAAAGGATGCTGTACTGCCTTATCAGTATGATGGTTTACGCTATATGAGTGATGCTGTCAAAATGTCCATTGCATGGCCATCCACCAAGGTAATCACCAACAATGTGTGTTCTGTCCATGTAGCTTGTACTTTTTAATTTGATGTGAGATGATGACTCCTGATCATTTGCTAGATGAAGCCCTACAGACCAGGGACATCTTCCTCAAACCGCCGCTGAGATGACCCTGAGGTAGTTTGTACCACTAACTACAGGTACTTCATTGCTTCTTCATGAAAACACCAAATAATGATGCTTCTGCATGAAAGTTCAACTCCAACTACAGCTGCATGTCCTGATGAACTATGAAGTGTCAAGTATTCATGTCTCTATGAATGCATAAAAGTAATGTACTTGCTTCCGTTTGTAGGAGAGACACTCTAGAGGAGGAGGAACCTGAAGCTGGCGATTTGCAGCTGGCTGTTTAGTGTTTTGTAGCTATCCGTTTGTAAACCTATCTACTGTCTATTATCAACTTGCTGGTGTAATGGACCATCATGAAACTTGGACATGTCTTTTGTGTCAAAACCTATCTAATGTAATGGCCACCATGTTCTATACATGTGGATGCTAAATTTAATGTTGGAATGCACTTGTGAGCATCTATATTGTTTGGTTCTTGCGCCTTATTGCAATTTATTTAATTTATATGCGTTGGATGTCATGTTATTGCCATATGGTAATTAAGGTGGATGCTAAATCAAATTTAATCCTGTAAAACAAGATGTCGACTGATTGTTGGTCGGCAAAACAAACACCGTCGATCAGTCGGTCGGGAAACGTGCACGGCTAGGCTGACGAAAAATCGATCGGTAAAAGTGAATCCTGTCCAACTGTCGGTCGGCATACAATGTCGGTCGGCATAGAAAGGTCGGTCGGGAAAGAAAACGTCGGTCGGGAATTCTTTTAAATAGCCATCCAACAGTCGGTCGACAAATCTTTGTTGGTCGGGAAAGGGTTTTCCCGACTGGACTTACGGTGACCGACAGGTCGGTCGGCAATACCGATCCCCGACCGACTTTCTGTCGGCGAAAGCCGTTTTCCCTACCGATTTTAGGGTAGGGGATGTAGTGTCGTGGTGTAGTGAACATCATGGTCGATGACACCTTCATGGCCCGTATCGGTGACTTTGGCCTTGCCCACGCCATAAAAACGGACAAAACCTCACTTCCTTCATTTCATCAGTTAACGGTAATGAAACAAGTACAGGAATATTTCAAACTTTGTACCCATCACCACAACCACAAGTAATAATCTCAAACTCTATAAGTAGTCAACATGCATCCAAAATTAAGCTATAGCCCTGGTTATAGCTTGTGGTCAGGATGAAGCCGAGACGTCCTAAGTTAGATTACGTTCAAAATCCCGCCAAATATCTTGGGAAAACAGGTACTAGTAAGAATCAACATGCAAACCGTTCACTCCTGGCTAAAGACCAAACACAAGACACAATTATACGAACTTCTCTATCTCCGCAACAGAATCAATAACCCAAGTCACAGTGTGCTATTATCTCCGTTTCGGAAATAAAAAAAGAACACATTGTGCTGCTAAATATCGACAGAGATATTTTTTGAACTTGAAGCGCTGGACAGCAGGACTAATTTCTTCCCTCGTGGGTTCGGGATCGAAACCGAGGGGCCCTGAGTTTGATCTACGTTCCAAGCCCGCCAAAATATCTTTGGGGACATGTACGAACGGCGCCAGCAGGGGGTCGAGCCTGTTCGGCCGACCCCCCTCAGATTTGGTAGAAAAAATATTAGGTACTAAAAGAAAAAAGAAAAGTCACACTGCCTGATGGTACGTGGCGCCTAAACACAGGCTAACTAGCATGCATGAGTCCACGCATCTGACAGTGTAGCGTCAGCGCATGCGCATGCATGTCGGATCCCATGCACCAGCACAACTATGCACATGCACGTACTACTTCTAGTTACACCATCGATGCTAGCTTGTCTAATTGGGGTCAAGCAAAAGCAAGACAAAACAGCTCCTCTACTTTTCTATTGCAAGCACAAGTTAACATCTAATTTAAGCCTTAAACTTAGCAAAATTAAAATAATTAGAATTTACTCAAATTAATTAATAGCTCAGAAACTTGGGTTATCACATGTGTTATAAAAAAAAATGCCGGTGGCACACTTTTTACTGTTCGCCCCCCTCGTCTCAATTCCTGGCTCCGCCACTGTGTACGATCAACCTGAAAACCCTTTAATCTGGTAAAGATCGAACACATACAGACTTTCACAATCTCCGCAACAGAATCAATAACACACTGGTTGGTCACAGTGCGCTGCTAAATATCGGGTGGTCGACCGAGATATTTTCGAACTTGAAGCGCTGGACACAGCAGGATCACTTTGTTTCCCTCGTGGGTTCGGGATCGGAATCACGTGCATTCCGTACGCATTCAGGCACCACGTACACGTCGTTGCATCTCAGCAGCTCCGGTAAAGCGCATGGGCTGGCGGCTGGCATGCACGAGGTCGACCGAGAGCAAGGAGAGATCCAAGAGCAGGACGACCGTGACACGGCCAACTGTGTGTGTGTCCACGTATGCACAGCAAATATCAAGCTCGTAGCGTAGGAAGATATTTGCTTCCTGTAAACAATATATATTGCGCACCCCAAATATTTTTAGATTTTCAGAGGGAACAAGGCTGGACCTACATGAACTGTGCGCTTTTGTGGACAAAGCCTTGCTTGTCAAGGTCATACGTGGCACGCACGGCCAGCAAGCAAACCTGGTCGACCATGAAACAGAGCCGCTTGGCTGGCCCTCATTTTCCCAACCTTTTATATTTTCTCGAAACCAAGGCAACAAACTCTGCTTGTCCCCTTGCGCGGTCGACTGGCGAAATGATGGAACGAGGGCCACGGAGAAGAATGGGCCAAAACGTCGCTGGTGGTAGGGTAGGGCCCAAGCGGGAGACGCAGCAATGAAAAAGCGTCCACCAAACTGGTCCAGTCTTATTTCAAAAAAAAAAAAAACTGGTCCAGTCGGCCTCCGGGAACAAGGGGTGGAGGAGATCGGTCGGTGGATGGTGGGAGCGAGGACGGCGCGCGGATAAGGTTGCCATGCCGACCACGCGTTTGTCCCGGTGATCACACGCGGCCGCGTCACCGCCCACGCAGCAGATAGCACGGCGCTGTTCCCCTCGTCCTCGATCGCCACGATTAGTACTGTCCTAGTAGTACCTGGCTAGTCGGCACGCTGTGTGTGTTCGTTCACCAAACTGGACGTACGGGGTGAGAGTGAGATAGCACAGCAGATCCAAACGGAAGGACGGACGCGATCTCCCGCCCTGACTCAGCACGCACGTTTCTGCTCAGCTCACTCGCAAGCCTCCAAACCGACCATCGTATACGTACGTCCCGGAGTCGATCCGTGCGTTTCTGACCCCGTAAATTCGGCAAAAGTGCAGCCGGTTGGGTTGCGTGACGAGGCAGCGCCCAGCGAAAAACGAGAGGGAGATTTTTGAAAAAAGAAGAAGAGCGAAAAGCGGCGGGAGGATCGGGTGATTCGGGTCCACGTGTTCCCGCCGGTGACTGGACGCCGGGTGGCTCCGAGCGAGTGGATCACCGCCACGAATCGTCGGTCGGACCACACCTCGCGCCGTGACAAAACAGGGTTCGCGAACTAACGGCTCGACCGGGTCTCGCCCCACCACACACGTAACCTGGTCCGGTCCCAACTCCCAACAGCAACAACACAGGAGAAAAGCTTTGGACACGTCGCCACGAGTCAGCGCCTCGTCCACTTGCTATTGGTCTCCTAAGGGCACCTCCAACGGGCTGGCGCATACGGACCAGCCCAGTCCGATTTTGTCCCAACAGACAAAAGAGGGGCTCCAACGGGCTGGCGCATCCGGACTGGTGTCCGCTCGGACACCAGTTTTGGACCCAAACGCGGCCCAACTTTGGGGCGGCTTTGGGGCGGGACGGACAGCCTCTCGGTCCTCCTCTTTGTCCTCCCTGTCCACGTCGGGCCCAAGGGCCAGCACACAATCCCTCCCCTCCCACCTCCCCATCTCCTTTTGGCCCCGCGACCGCCGCCGCCGCCCTGGACCTTCCCTTCGGCGACCGAGCTATCCTCGGCCACGACGTCGTCTAGCCTTCCCCGTGGCCGGATCTCGTCACCGGCCGCATTCTCCATCTTCTTCCGCCCCGGCGCCCTCGACCGTGCTGTAGCCGCGGCCGTCCTCGCCCTCGTCTCCAACACCGGCCGCATTCTCCATCTTTTTCCGCCCCGGCCGTCCTCGAGCCGTGCTGAAGCCGCGGCCGTCCTCGCCCTCGTCTCCAACACCGGCCGCCCTCGTCCTCTGCCCCGGACTCGACCGCGAACTCCACTGCCCCGAAGGTGTTCGACGAAAGGTATGAACACCGACCGCCCTCGTTCTTTGCATTTGAAGGAATGCAAATGATGTAGCATTTTCTTACAAATTTATTCATGTAGATGGATAGCGATGATGAGTTCTTCTACCACACCTTCATCGATACATCGGATGAATCTTCCGACGATGACAGCGATATCATGGTGGCCGCGGCCACTCTCATCCACAACTTCAACCAGAATGCAGTGCCCCGGCATGTTGGGTAGTCGTTGGGCGAGCACCCGCGTTGGACCGTGAACGAGAGAATGGTCACCTCCAGCTTTGGAAGGACTACTTCAACCCGGTGAAGACAACGTATCCGGCTTCGGTCTTTCGTCGCCGTTTTCGTATGGCCCGACACTTGTTCATACGTCTGCTGGAAGGGGTGAGGGCATATGATGACTACTTTGAGGCCAAGCCAGATGCCACAGGTCAGTATGGCTTCTCTTCATATCAGAAGTGCACTGCAGCTGTCCGGAATGCTTGCATATGGAGTGGCTGGCGATCTTGTTGATGAGTATCTGCGCATGAGCGAGAACACTTGCCTGGAATCGATGTATCGTTTCTGCCGAGCTGTGGTTCAGGTGTTTGGCACGGATTACTTGAGGGAACCCAACCTTGCAGACACTGCCCGTCTTCTGAAGATGAATGAGAGCAGGGGCTTTCCTGGGATGCTTGGATGCATAGATTGTATGCACTGGGAGTGGAAGAATTGTGCCTTTGCTTGGCAGGGACAATACCAGGGTCATGTCGGCGAGTGCACGGTCATACTCGAGGCAGTGGCATCCCAGGATCTGTGGATTTGGCACTCATTCTTTTGTATGGCCGGCTCCAACAATGATATCAATGTGCTACATCGGTCCACGGTATTCGACCGGGTTGTCGAGGGAGAGGCTCCAATTGTCCACTATGAGGTGAATGGGCATGAATACAACAAGCCCTATTACCTAGCTGATGGCATCTACCCTTCGTGACCAGTTTTTGTGAAGACCATTCGGAAGCCTAACTCCGAGAAGACCAAGAAGTTTGCTCAACACCAAGAAGCCTGCCGAAAGGATGTGGAGCGAGCATTTGGTGTGCTCCAATCTCGTTTTGCCATTGTGCGGCATCCTGCTAGAACATGGAGCAAGGAGCTGATGTGGGAGGTCATGACAGCTTGTGTAATCATGCACAACATGATAGTGGAGGATGAGCGGGATGACGCGAGGCTATTCGATCAAGGATGGGAATTTCAGGGTGAGTTGATTGAGCCGATCCCAGGGTAGCGTCGTTCCAGCAGTACCTTCATGTGCTTGACGAGATGCAGGACAAGGAAACACACATCCAGCTCCAGAATGATATGGTGGAGCATGTGTGGGCTCACTTCAGAAACCATCCAGCTCCAGCTCCAGCTCTAGAATAATTTCATTGCATGAACTATTTATTTCAGTCCATGAACTTTTTATTGTAATAAATTTGATACTATATTTGCTATCCAACTATGTTTGTTTGCTATTGATTTGTGAATTGTAAAAAATGGGCTCACTCGGGGCCGGGGGGGCCATTTTGCGCCAGGCCGTTGGGGGCACCTCCACCCCAAACGGACAAATGCCAAAATGTGTCCACGGTCCACCCCCAAAGGGACAAAACCGGACAATTTTGGTATCCGTTTGCTCCACCCCGTTGGAGGTGCCCTAATCTCGTGCAGTCGTGCTAGAACCAAGTCTCCAGGCAGCTTCAACTTGCACACGATCCTTAACCGATGAGGCAATGGTTTTCCAAGGGACAACCACCAATGATTTGCTTGGTTCGCTGGCCGTGCACGCTTGTTTTCGTAAGACACGTTACATCGGATAAAGAAACACACTACAAATGAGATACAACTCGGCAGGCACGATCAGCTATCTATAAACCTTTCCATCAAAAAAAAAACTACACCGGAAACCATATTAGCACTCTTTATTCTTTCGATTGATAGATAGACGATGGCCACAACTTCAAACATGCACTAGAGAAGTGGAAAAATACTCAGACATATTCAAACGAGCTCTCGCCAAGAAAGTATTTAAAAACAGCAATTGCCACCTGACGCAAACAGCAAAATTAAATACCTACTGAAAAACATTGGTTCGGAACACACCAAAGATGGCGCAAAACGGGAGTGGTGTTTTGGCTCCCGGGTGCATATGCACCCTTTATTTAAAATGCATTTTGCACATATTTTGAAATGTCAAAAAATTTGGGAAAAAATGTTCGCGCATAGATCTTAACATGTTATGTTTTCACAAAGTCGTTTCAAGAAAAACCGATATTTTTTGTGGCTTGTATAAAAAAGACAAAATTTGGTGCTAAAATGAGGTTTTTCACGACATTTTTTTTTTCTTTTTTACACAAGGCACAAATATATCGGTTTTTGGTGAAACAACTTTGTGAACACATATAATATGAAGATGTATCCGCGAAATTTTAGTTCAGATTTTTTTGACATTTTGAAATATGTTTTTCAAATACCGGGTGCATATGCACCTGGGTGCCAAAGTGAATTTCCGCAAACTTGCAATTCTTCACCACCAATTTAGATGGTTGAATCCGAATCTTGACGCAGCGAACATATCGAATATGTCGTACCATGGACCAATGAAAGCTTCACTCAAACGAGACACCAATTGTTAAGATCTAAATAAATCCAATATGTCAGCAACTATCCTCATTGGCCGGTCACCAACGCCAGATTGAACGTTGATGAGGTAAGGAGAGATCGGAGATACCTTATTTCTACGCGCCATTGTCGACAACATCTCGCAAATACCGTCAGGGAAACAAAAAGTAATGAAAATAAGGACCTACAACAAATATAACACAAAAGAACGGATAATCACGTCTTGAGAGCATCGGACGAGAGGGGAGAGGGACCAAGTCGAGTCCTTGGTGGAGGGAAGGAGTGGCGACAGTATCCGGGGTAGTGAGAGTTTTAGGGCATGCATGTTGATTAATAATTCCAAAATGTATAAATGATTTACAAGTTCTTAATCCAATCAAATCGATCAATATACCCTTAGATTTCTGTTATCCGAATTTAGGTTTCAGGGGTTCCTCTAGGGAACCCATCCCCTAGCCATTGACTGGGGTGCTAGATCCGGCCCACGGGCCTAGATCCGGCGACCGCCCGACAGGCCCGCTTCGGACTCTGTGGCTGTGACGTGTGGGAGGGACCGCTCGTTACACCCCGCGTTCCGAGTGCTGATTCGCTGACCTCAACCTCTCCCGTCTGATCTGGTATTCCTGTTGTCCCTTGCCAGCATCTCGGTGGGTGCGAGGTCTTGGATGTCGGGGCGGCGGCCCCGGAAGGTGGATACTGCGCAGGCATTCTGCGCGAGCGACGCAGTGGTGGTGATGGTCCCTTTCCTGATCTAGGTGGCTGGCGGGAAGCGGGCGGCGGGGGATCCTGGTGTTGTTGGCTCGGCTTTGGCAGCTCCCAGATCGTGGGTTGGGAGTCTGACTCGATGATGGGTGCGGTCTGAGATTTCGAGTGGCGCGAAGGTTTCCGGGCGAAATCCCAGCGCTCCGGCGCCGACAACGGCGATGCCTGCTGGTGTCGTAACCCTCTTGGGGTGTTGTTGTGGCAACCTTCGCCGCGTCAGGACTCCGGGTGAAAACCTTGGCCTTCGGTCTCGACAATGGCGACGCTAGCGTCGTTTCCTTCTTGGGGGATTTGTCGTGGAGTTTCGGTGTCTTTATGCTTAGTTCCGTTGTCATCGGTGACAAGTCTGGCTCTCCGGTGCTTTTTCTGTTTATCTCTGATCTGCTTTGTAAGAGGGCACCTTGTATTGGTTTGGCCGTTGGGGTTTATTTATAAAGCGGGGCGAAAGCCTATTTCGAGAATTTATACTCATGGTAAAAAATGAAAAATGAGAAGGAACAGAAGTACGTTACCGAAAGCCATAAACGACGGAAAATACAAGTCTTTTTTTTTTTTTGCGGTGGATAAGATATATCCCGGTGATAACGCCCGTAGAAACGAACAAGCGCACCTCACTTCCCGCCACACGCTTGCTCAATGCAATCATCACTCCCTAAGTCCCTTGGCGTACGTGTACGATGCCGACCATTTCCAGTGTATTGATAGATTATGGAGTGAAGATTTTTTGGCTCCGAGATCCAGTGCTCCCTACTATTTAATTTTTTTGAAAATCATATTTATATGTTTCAATTTTTTTTGAAACAAATTCCGGAGGTAGCCAATGATATATCATACAAACATGCAAAATATCAAATTCAAACACGTTGTATTTTGAACTACACAAAAATGACAAAAGGATAGATCTGAATATGCATATTTTCAAATCTCTAAGTTTTATCAGATTTGTTATTTTTGTGTAGCCCAAAATATAAAGCATCTCTAATTGAAAATTTACACGTTCGTAGGATATATCATTGGTTACATTCTTGTTCTTTTTAGAGTTTTAAAACTCACAAATATGATTTTTGAATTGTTTAAATAGAAGAGAGCACTGGTACCCGAGAGCAAATAACACTTTCCATAGATTACGCAACTATACAGGCGCAGGTGCATATGTTCACAACTAATCCACCAAGATACAGACTGAATCTTTGAAAATGGACAAGTCTAACAGTAGTAATGTATTCGGAAAGTGTTTTTAACTCCTGACCTCCAATATTTCCTTAATTTTAAAATACTCAAAAGAATATTTATAAGTTCCAAAAATTCTGAAAAAAAATCCGGATGTAGTCAATGGTGTATCCGACAAGCGTCGAAAATAACAATTTCAAATAATTTATATTATGGCCTATTTTTGTGTAGCTCAGAATAAAAAGTTTTTGAAATTGATTTTTTGCACGTTTATGAGATACACCATTGACTACATCCGGATTTATTTTCAATTTTTTTGAACCTCGTATTTTTTTAAAAAAAATTTCATATGTGGCAAGAGCACCGGATCTCCACTCTATAGTCACTTTGGCCCCCCGAGCTCGATTGTTCCCGGATTATTATTTTATTTTATTTTGAACTGGAGAGGCCCGAAGGGCCTAGATGACTCTTTAATTAAAAGCGGTGCAGGTACAAATTACACAAGGATCCTCAGAAGAAATAGCAACTACAACCAGGTCCCTGCATCTTACAAAAAAGACCCTAAACAAGATTTTGAAAAAGCAATTGGGTCCTCTGCCTCCGCCGGGAAGCAATGGCCATCCATGCCGGTTCCGGGGACGAAACCACTTGGGACCAGAAGGACGGGGAACGCCATCGCGAGCTGATGGCTACGTGTTGGTGAACCCCAAGAGGAAGGTTATGATGTAGACAGCACAAGTTTTCCCTTGCGAAATCTAACCAAGGTTATCAATCCAGTAGGACTTGACGATCTATCGGAAGGTTGTTAATGTTGACTCCCCCTGGCGCTAGGGAGCTTGCACCAACGTGGAATCTGCACAGACACAAATCAGAACTTTGCCCAACACGAAACAGAGAGTTTGTCAATCTCTCCGGTCTTGCAGAAACAAAGAGTTAAACATATGGTGTGGAAAACAGCAGGAAACACAGCAAGTAACAGGAAACAGATGATTGCAGCAGGTTGTGTAAACAGTATGAGGAAATTGGACCAGGGTCCACAGTTCACTAGTGGTGTCTCTCTCAGAACAGATAACTAGCATGTTGGGTAAACAAATTACAGCTGGGCAATTGACAAATAGAGAAGGCATAACAATGCAATACATGCCAAGATGTCTACTATGAAATCTAGTTGGGCATTACAACAAAGTACATAGACCGTTATTCCAACCGCATCTATGCCTAAATAATCCACCTTCAAGGCAGCATCCGCATCCTATTCAGTATTAAGTTGCTAACAACAGATTATTGCATGAAGTAAAGTGTGTAATGTAATCAATACAAGTGCCCTTGGACACTGCACCAATGTTTTATCCATAGTAGCAACATCACATCTACCATCTTAGACCTTTCTGTCACTGATCCAGATATCTAGAGACTGAACCCACTATTGAGCATAAATACCCACTCTTGGAGTCACAAGCATCTACTTGGCCAAAGCATCTACTAGCAACGGAGAGCATGCAAGATCAAGAGCACATAGATAAACAACTTGAATAAACATGGTATCAATATTCATCGGATCCCAGCAAACACAACATCTAGCATTACAATAAGATGATCTTGATCATGTTAGGTAGCTCACAAGATCTAAACATGGAAGCACAAGGTAGAGAGACAACCATCTAGCTACTGCTATGGACCCGTAGTCCAGGGGTGGACTACTCACGCATCACTCCGGAGGCAGGCATGGTGATGTAGAGCCCTCCGGTGATGATCTCCCCTCCGGCAGGGTGCCGGGAAGAGCTTCAGAACTCCTCCGATCTGAGATTGACGATGACGGCCGCGACGGAACTTTTCCTGGAATATGATCGACCGTAATAGGGTTTTCGCGTCGCGGAGAATATATAGGCGAAGAGGCGGCGTCGGTGGCCAAGGGGGGCCACCACGCCATAGGGGGGCGCGGGCCCACCCTGGGCCGCGCCCTAGTGTGGCGTGGCCCCTGGTGGGTCTGCTCCGACTCCCCTTTGGACTCCGTGATCTCCTCGTGATATTATTGACGATGTCTTTTGTTTCGTCCAATTCCGAGAATATTTCCTTAATAGATTTTCTGAAACCAAAAACAGCAGAAAACAGGGAACTGGCACTGTGGCATCTTGTTAATAGGTTAGTCCCAGAAAATGCATAAAAATGATAAGAAGTGTAACCAAAACATGTAGCAATTGATATAATAACAGCATGGAACATCAAAAATTATAGATACGTTTGAGACGTATCACGAGCTTGATGTAGGGCCTCCACATGGAGGTTGGATTGACGCCAGCAAACCTCGCCGGGATCGTTGACCACCAGATGGTCTTCAAAGTCGGACGCCAAAACTTGGGGCGCCGAGAGTGCTCACCATTCTTGGTCAGCATCACTGCTCCAGGGCCATCAGAGCTCCCGCTTCGCAGCTCTGCCTCCGTCCTCTCCCTTCGCCACCATGGAGACGCAGAGAAGAACGAGCATACCTGCACACCGAAGATCCCCAATAGCAAGAGAACCACAGGCTGATTAACGAAGACGCCGCAGCAGCTCTCGCTTGCCACCGTAGATCCACTCTACCATGGCAAGAAAGAGAAGCTCCGAAGGTCGCCCGACGCTGCCCGTCTGCGTTGCTGTGGCGCCCCGACCCGACTGTTATACAGTGATACTGTGTCTCCGGTTATCCGATACCACCAGACACACTATCAAAGCATAATAGAGAGATCAAGACTTGTGGAACAACTGGCACATCACAGACTCTACGACACAAAATCATATAGTTCAACTCTTATAATAGAGAAAGATAGCAAAAGACAACCAGAGGTCACAGACCCAACATTACAACATGCGGAAGCGAAGTGTGTTGTTCTAAACAACAAGAACCAAATTATGTCCTAAGAGGCCTGCAGATAAACATCACAGCGCCAGCTGTTCCGGGATGTCCCAAGCTGCCACCTGGGAACCCAGACTACTCGTCGACGTCCACAAAGAACCCACCTTCGAGGTCGATGAAGTCCTCTCCTGAAATAAGCAAACGACGTTGAGTTCGATGAACTCGCAAGATTAAGAGCTAATATATGCTCGATGATTGGCTTTCAAGGTTTTATGGCTGTTTTGCATAAAGCTGATTTTATTTATGGAAAACATAACTCAAAGGCATCGATTAATCAGAGATTTTTCAAAAAGAGGTAAGAAGTAACTCTTTACTTTGATCACCTTTCATCATCAACCATCATCAACCATTGTACCTGTTCATCAAAGGCACCTCCCCGACTCACCCTCGAGGAAGCTCACCTTACAATCTTGAGTGGTACCTCTAGTACCAGTTTTTAATCATTCCGTTAAAGTTATTCTATGATCTCTGAATCCGTCACCAAGTCGTCCATAACCGCGGACACGGCTTTTCGAAAAGATTTATCCCTGCAGGGGTGTACAAAGTGAAAGTCGCCAGGTTCCCGAGGGACCTCCCAGCTTCTTATCCATGCGTACCGTCCGGCCCATTGCCTAGCTCTTAGCTCTCTTCCGGGGAAAGCCGGCTGGGTGGGAGCGGCTACGACCTTTACCTCGCTTAAGACTAACCCAGGATCATCAGTGGCGGTAGGACAAGAGGTACCTTCTCGCATCCTGTCCCGCGGCCACTTATTTTCCTGACTCAACCATCCTCATCTCAGTCTTGGCCACCATCCTCAACGCACGCGCAAATGGAAAGCCAAACTAGAGGACCCTCGGCTAGTCCGCCACAAGTTAGTCGGTCGACGAGGTTCCATATACCCACGCATGGTTGCACGCTCAACTTGGCTCGTAGGCGAGAACTCGCACTTAGGCGGCGAGAACGAGACAACCCACCACATCCCATGTGGCCTCTCATCCCCACCTTTAAGCATTTTATTATCCGTCACTACAAGTCTCCACCATCATTCTCATATCATCACCTGTTTCCCACATGAATCATCCATCGTATAGCTATGCAATTAACTAAGCATGGCTAAGCATCAACATAGCATAGTAAGTATCTCGGGCCAACAATACAAGCCTATGGATATAGGAGGGAAAACAGGTAAATGGCATAGGGAACTTAATGCAACTATAGGATACTCTAATCCAACAAAAGTGACATTTGGAACCGCATGCAATATTATAGTGGAGAAAATATATTTGCGGAAAATAGGATAAGATATGCTCAGAGGGGGGATTACGCTTGCCTTGTTCGGGATACAGGTAGTACGGATCCTCGGGGTATTGTGGAGTAACCCCGGCTGCTTGATCTATCGAAACATAACAACGGAGGAACAATCAATCACCACACATTGGTAACAATGCAATGCACAAGCACATGATGACATGACATTTTAATGCACTACACTTAACATAGGCGATCTAGCAATTTAAATGGGGTACGGCGATATCTACTTAACTCGGGAAGAGAGGTACCCCACATTTAACTTAGTGATTTTAGTACTACTAGAGGTACAACATTGTAATTGTGCGCAAGAATGCATGATGATGATGATTTTGGGTAGCTCACATTTTTCTGAGCGTTTTGGTATATCGAACACATTTTTCTGATGTGCCGATAAAAAGGGTTATAATTTTATAATTTGCATTTTTAATCAATTGCTTTTAGTAAGTTATTACAATTAAAGAATTCCTCTTTTGAAATATGTCCTTTTACTAAGTTAGTTAAGCAACAACATAATTAATTATCCAACTTCGGAGGAAAAAGTTGAAAAAGGAAATATTATTTGGCACTGATCGATTTCGGATTATCCGGATTTTCTAAATTCGGATTATCCGATTGTGTAGAAGGCCTGAAATTTTGCTAAGGAAGAAAAATGAACTCGCACTGGTTTGACTCGGAAGATCCGAATCTTCTATTTCCGGATTATCCGAAGCGTTACCGCGACATGCACTTCGGTGACGCGCGCGCATTGTGGGAGTTGACCGGAGGCACGACGACGACGGCACGCGGCTACGGCGATGCAGCGCAAGGGAAGAGGGGGAAGAGGGGGCGGCGAGGCCCGGGAGCTCACCACGAGGTCAGGGGAGAGGTCGGGGACGGCGGGGTGAGGTCGACGGCGACGAAAATCGGCGGCAGAGGTGCGGCGGTGGTCGGCGAGGAGGAGAGCGGCGGCGGTGATTCACGGGCTCCCAGCTCGATTCCTTCGCCCAGAACGTAGAGGAGGACGCGGCGGTGCTTCCTGCGGTCCTGGCTCGGCTCGGGGGATCCTCAATCGACGGCGATGCGGGCGGCCATGGCGGCGCGGTTGCGGCTCGTGGAGAGAGACGCGAGGGTGAGGAACTGGAGGGGAAATATCTGGGGGGGAGTGAAGTGGGAGCAGGTGGGCGTCGTGGTGGTGCTGTCCTCCTTGCAGGCAGAGGAGAGGAGAGCAGGGGGGCCGGTGCGGCGTGCGAGTGCCACGGCGGCAATGGTGCCAGTGCAGCACGGAGAGAGGAGAGAGACGACGGCAAAAATCAGAAAACCCCTGGAAAACTGGTTGCAAACACGGATAGGTCCCTGCCCAGTTTTCTTTTGAAAACCTTTTAACACAGCAGCACTTTGGGGATTTAAAAGAGGCACTTAGACCTTTTAGGAAAATATGAAATAATTCGTGTAGCCTCTCCCTAACATGTAGAAGCTCCACAAAAATTGGTATCTCAAAATAAAATATTTTGGTACCACTTTGTTCATAGGTTAGAAAATAGAGCATTTTGCTAAAATACAAATTCATAGTCATTTGGAAATTTGAAGCAACTCAAAGGATTAATTTTGAACTCTTGAAACTTCCTTGACAATTATAAGATGTCAAGTATTTTTGTTTGGCAAGTTTAATTGCCTCCATTGTTTTGAAAGTTGTTAAAGCAAGTTTGGCGTTTTGTTTTTAATTAGTGCCAAACCAATTGTTTATTTGTTTAGCACTTTAATATGGATGCTATGATGCAATGGAACACAAAAGTGGAAATTTTAATCGGGTTTTTAGGTTTTCAAATTTCGGGCTGTTACAACTCTACCCTCCTTACAGGAATCGCGTCCCGAGATTCTAAGCGTAGGAAAGAGGGAAAGGTTACGACGGTACTACACGATCTTCTCTCTTCGGGTGGCTTCTTTCTTGAAGAGGTGGATCGAGGGCATCACAAAGATCTTCATCGGCTTCGCTCCGGGGTCACTATCAACTTACCCCATCGGAAGGAAGATAACATCACCGGAAGGATGGATCTTGGTGAATCTAGAACGATCAGGTACCTCCTCGTAGAATTTAGGATGAGACTTCAAGCATCCCGTGATTTGACAATTAGGAGACACAAGCGGGTGACGGAGGATTGACAAGAAGTTTCCAGTTGGTAGACAACTGTTTCCTCAAGATTCAGAATATGAACTTTGCACAAGGCCTTGAATTTCTGAGGGAGAGTGTTGAAACAAGATTCCAACAGATGAAGAGATAACTTGTATTAGTCGGCTTGAGTAGAACTTTCCTCACGGAGGAGCATTTCAGATCACTGGAGAAGGATCGGGAAGCTAGGTCGAGAGAACCTCCGAAACTCCGCAAACGTTAGTATTGTGAACACTTCTTGATTTCCCAGTCATCGGGACGAACTTCTTGAGGATCACCAACTATCGTTTCTGATTGAGAGTCAAACCTGGGAAGTGTAGAGATACTTCAGACTCCACATGGATGAATAGGAACTCTTTACATGGGATACCAACGGATTATAGGGGCTAGGAACCCCAAGAGTTGGACCACCAGGTCAAACTCCAAAGGAGGGACTAGATTGCGGAACTCGCGGATTAGCAACTTGTCAGGAGACAGCTGTCCCACTTGATTATCTTGCAGCAAGACATGATTGAGTAGGATTACCGGAGCCGGAGCCGAAAATTGATATTTAAAATTGCCTCCAGTACATTTTACATCGCCGAACATCCACCTCGCCCTGAAAGTGTGTGTGTATTTACCGGAGCCGGAGCCGAAAATTGATATTTAAAATTTATAGGCATGGATTTGTCCGACGATGAGTAGGATTACTCGGCCATAGATGAGTTAATGTACAAAGAGTTCATCGATGAGTCTAGTGAGGACGAGATGGATGACGACGGCGATGAGGTGGCCGCAATGTCGATGATGTGCATCCAAGAGGAAATGGAGAAGGAGGCTCATGTTCTGAAATTTAGGGGATCGATAAAAGGCAGGATTACCGGGCCCCGTGATAGGATCAAAGGCACGCGTGATCTCTACGACGATTACTTCAGTCCCGATCCGGTCTTCCATGAGGGGTTTTTCCGGCATCGCTTCCAGATGAGCTCAAGTATGTTCTGGCGCATAGAGAAAGAAGTGACCAAGTATGATGATTATTTCAAGTTGAGGTATGATTGTTCCGGACAACTATCCTTCTCTCCTATGCAGAAATGCACCGCAGTTTTGAGAATGTTAGCCTATGGAAAAGCCGCGAATGTTGTTGACGAGTATGTCCGAATGTTGTTGATGAGTATAGCCTATGCATTGAGCCTATGGTGAGATTTGCCTACGTTGTGGTCAAAGTGTTTGGACCGCAATATCTAAGAGAACCTAATGCCGAGGACACTGAAAGGTTAATGGCCATCGGAGAATCAAGAGGATTTCTAGGTATGCTTGGTTCAGTTGACTGCATGTATTGGCAATGGAAGAACCGCCCAACAGGCTTGCGTGGGCAGTATCAAGAACACAACAAAGAGGCAACAATCGTACTTGGAGCAGTGGCTTCTAAAGACTTGTGGATTTGGCATGTGTTTTTTGGCATGCCTGGTTCGCACAACGATATCAATGTGCTTCAGCGCTCTCCCTGTTCAAGAGACTCTGTGATGCTCCAGCGTGCAACTACACCGTGAACGGTCATGACTACACCATGGGATACTATCTTGCTGATGGTATGTATCCTCAGTGGGCAGCATTTGTGAAGACTATAAGCAATCCTGTTGGGCACAAAAAATGCCAATTTGCAGCTGCATAGGAGGTTGTTAGGTAGGATGTTGAGAGGGCATTTGGAGTGCTCCAAGCTCGTTGGGGTATTGCCCGTGGAGCTGCAATGATGTGGGATCGGAGACATTATGGCAGGTGATAACTTGTCATGTAATTTTGCACAACATGATTGTGGAGGACGAGGGAGAAGGGGCAGCTGCACGAATGATTTTGAGAAGCCTGGAGTGCATGTCCACCTACCCGAACAAGATCCACATCATGTTATTAGCTTCCTTGAGATGCATCGACAACTTCAAGATCAACAAGTGTACATCAACTACTCAATTATCTGGTGAAGCATATGTACGTCCACATGGGAAATCATTGAATTTCAATTTGAAATATGCAGTCCGAATAATTTGACTTTATTATTTGTGAATTCGAACTTTTTGTATTTGTTTAGCTATTATTAATTATTGTAAGGTGATTTAAACTATTTATTTATGACTACAAAATTTGTATGATCGACGTGCATGTATTTGGCTTTCAATTTTTGCAACTTATGGTTGGAGTACACCACTATAGGGGTTGCCCGGGCAGTGTCGCGAACACGTCCGGACGTGTTGATGCATGTAAAATGCATACATGAACTTTGCACTTTAATTGCTTATATTCCAATCATATTTGCATCATATAAGGGTTATATCAATGTTTTATCATGACTTTGGAAATAATTCATAGTTTTTCCCATTTATTTGGAATTAAACCTGCACAGGCAGAAAACCCTAGTTTTGTATTTTAATGTTTCAGGGACCCAAACGTCAACGAAA